>CAJQZN010041607.1:44482-57731 GCA_907164685.1 Colias eurytheme
CGGGAACGGGAACTATGCGGGTTTTCCTTTGAAAACGCGGGCGAAGCCGCGGGCGGAAATCTAGTTATTAAATAAAAAGCTACCGAATATCAAACATTCGATCGGTGATGTTTAAACGAAAATATTACTCAGCAAAAAGAGCGGCAACAACAAATTATCAATATGACAGCTGTCAAAATTCTGTTAACAGCACTCGGGACTTATAAGGCCGATGTTTCGTAACTGCCATATGGCCCAATGCGCCTACAGTTTTTCGTAATAGTCTATTTTTATTAGTTCATTTTGTATGTGAAATAACCCTTTCCTATGTTAGTTTACATATGCCATACGTTGTATGGTTTCATAAACAATAGATAAAATTTGGTTGAGAATGTTACAACGGTAGTTTAAGGACTGATTCCTAAAAGAACTCCTGAATTAAATGTAATATTCTGTAAAGATTATAGATGCATTTAGAAAACAAAACTTAAGGGAATAGAAGGCAGATAAATAAATATGTAGTTACTTTTTCAAGGAGGTCTGAAAGTCGAAATCTATATTATCAATGTCACTTATTGAGCAGGATTTATCTTTACAGCCACTATTTACGTTTACGTAAAAGGCATTATTTTCCCATCATCTCTCAAAATATCAAAGAGTAGGTGCACCAGCGTTCACGCAGTTATGACTCGTCTATTTACAATAATATAGGCTATATTTGTTTCACTTAGGACCTGCATAAAAATGTGTCGGCGTGGGATAGAGGAGATCGTGTCATGAATGCATAATATGACGTCATTGTATCGAGATCTAAGAATGCGTGGTATCTGATTAAGCTCTGCTCTCTAGGCCGTGAACGGTTCATACACTTTGGGGCTATTGTAAATATTGTATTAAGTAGACGTTCAACGCCTGCGGTTATGAATGGGTGACGTAATGTTATATACAATAGATTGTTGATTTATGTTTGTATCGTGTGTTTGACTTGTAGGACTGGTGGACACGATGTTAGACCTTCGTCACATCTGTTTCATTCCAGGTTTAGATATTTTTTAGGGGCTTGGGCGAGTCGCCCAGTTGCGACACTCACCACGTAGGCGGCGGGGGTACAAGGCCTGGCTGTTAACCCCTGTCGCCGAAGATGAACGGTGGCCACCGTTGGGTTTTAGTGGGTATGGCTTCATGCGAGTCTCACATACCCCCTCGAGCAGTAAAACTGTAGAGGGGGATGCGTAAATGCATTTTCCAACGTTAAGAAAAAGGATTAGATATTGTTGTTGACATTCATTTTATGGAATTTTTCAGAAGTCTGGAGTTTGGATTTTTTATACTCCCATCAACAAAATACTTTTTAAGGTTCTCTTTAATATAAGTGCAGATCAGTAGATAAGATTTAAATTCTCATGGGAGCTTCCGTTTTAACATAAATAACGTTGTCCATTTTCTTGTCCCTTTTAATTCTAACACTAAATTAAATACCTTCAGGTCCTTGCAAATTGCTATGTCCATTAAATTAGTTAATCGGAATTCAATTGCGCAAAGAGAGTTTGACACAATAATAAGAATGTCTGAAATTTCACAGCACGTAACAAATAGTGGGAACAAAACTGCATTGTTAGTGACTTTACGAAATACGACATTCCGGCCACCTGTACTTCGGCAAACTCGTTCAAGGATTGAACATTAGTTTGGAGTTTCATAACTTTGGCGGTGAAATTCCTTATACTTTTATCAGGAAGTATATTTTTTGAAGAAACGTTTTGTTCGTCAAGATCTTGAATGAATGCTGAAAGTTACATCATGGGCATCATTTATTTATTACTAGAGGTCCGCCCCGGCTTCGCCCGTGGTACATATTTCGCAATAAAAGGTAGCCTATGTCCTTTCTCGGGTATCAAAATATATCCATACCAAATTTCATGCAAATTGGTTCAGTAGTTTAGGCGTGATTGAGTAACAGACAGACAGACAGAGTTACTTTCGCATTTATAATATTATTTAGTATGGATTGGTCATGACGCCAGAGAAATTGGCTATCGAATGCAATGAAAGATCATGTTTGGAGAACACTAGAGTTAACTATGTATTATAATATTTTGAAGGTTAGTTCTAAAGATAAGAGGATATAACAAAATTAATTATTTATGACTGTCCTCTTCTGTTGCAGCGGCTCTTGACTCTTTTTTATTGACTTCATTTTAGTCTGTCGGAGTGCGATTTTCCCATCGTCAATCAAAATTTCGTGGAAATTGGAATTGGCTTGGAATAAACAAACAGGATATAGACAGACAGATAATTATTATAAAAATTGTTTCTGGTATCTTTAGCTTGTGAAAAAACAGCTATTACGACAGAGACACCTACATTTTAAATT
The DNA here is from genome assembly GCA_907164685.1 of Colias eurytheme. Lineage (NCBI taxonomy): Eukaryota > Metazoa > Arthropoda > Insecta > Lepidoptera > Pieridae > Colias > Colias eurytheme. The sequence continues at coordinate 46,836 of CAJQZN010041607.1, forward strand.
TACGAATCTAGATTTGGAACACCCATTAATCAGAAGTAGAAGACTGAAGGACATCACTAATGTACAATAATTTATTCGCTTTGTTTGTCGAAATACCGTCATGTTCGAGTATGTTGGTATCGCCGCATCTATATTAGTCCATTTCTGTCAAACCGTGGGCCGACAAAGCGGTATGCGCACTGCTTTTGAATTTTAAATTCATTTAATCATCTAAAGGGCCGATACTGGTTTCAATTTCTCCGTATTCGAAGCAATAAAGATGATTTGATACTGACCTAGTTTTATGGGTGTTCTTCATATTTGCGGAATTTCGGTTTTATCGCATTAACTGGTTTGCAGATCGCAAAAATGTTTATTGTGATCTCGTATGCGATCAGATAAGGTTTTAATTGCTGTATCGTTAAAATTATCAAGAACTTATGTTTGTAGGACATTGAGTATTTATGAGAATAATATATTTTAATGTAGAACCGAAGCAATTTGTTGACATTTAATTTAAATTGTAACATAATATATTCCTGTAAATCGTTATTAAACTAAATTAGATTTTTTTTTAATTTTCTCTTACCTTATTCAATTTAAACTTTTCAACAAGTTTTCATACATCCGTGACACGACACAAACGTTGCATTGAAAGTAAAAATACTGTCCATTCACAACAAAGCCGAGGTCACAGTACAGTTGAAAATCATTTTTCTCGTCTAACTGGACTTGTCAACGTATTGTTGTGTGACTTTAAGGCCATTTCAGATGGTGGCATTTGCAAGTATTATTTATGACCCGGATTGACCGCGAGTAAAAAGTATCAGAAATACCGTAGCTTTCTGCTGGTGATATTTCCAAAAATGTTTGAGGATTTTTGGTGCTTATTTTGTAGATACAAACAAACAAAAATGGTTTTTTATGTATAATTTTACGTTACAAGGCATGACCATTTCGCTGAGTTTAAAGCTATTCCCTTAAAATAATATTTAAAAACAAAGGGAGAGTTCTGATGGTGACACGCAAGAAAATTTAGTTATAAAAAATATATAAATATTGTAAAGGAAAGGATGAACAATCTCGTTGTTTTAAGTTTAACAACAGATCTTCAAAATGGTCTTATTATAAAGTATTAAAAAATCACTTTACCTTACTTCAAGTCTAAAAAATTCAGCGCTGAATTGTCTTTTAAATTAAAAGTTTGGACTGACCTATTTAGATATCGTCTCTAAGCCATGGCGTGCTTGTATCAATTTTTCCAAATACCTCATATTATATACAACGTTATAATATGTTTATACTTCTAGAAGGTTTAAACAATAATATCTAATACTCTCTATTAAAATATCAACTGTTTAAACATGGACAGACGTGACAATTATATAAGAATTAAGAACTAATTGCTATTTCCTTTGATAATAATCATGTGTCCCGCATCACGTCATGCGGGTTTTATCTTTGGCAGAAATCTACATGAATTTTAGATCATCCATTACCTAGTAATTGCATAACTGTGTGCAAGAAGTGTTCTTTAAAGTAATAATTAATTTATAGGTACAGGAACTATGTAGCATAAAAATATGGTTATGTAATTTTTATAAGCTGTTATACATATACATAATATATACAATAAGTAATTATACTTTTTAATTAATATTAAAACTTTAATGTTTCCACATTGTTTTGTCTTCGCTTACGTAGTTAAAGTGTAATATTTATAGCTTATTTAAGAATAGAAACGACTGCAAGTTTTGCTGTGTGGTTAATAAGGAAAGGGTGTTCGCACTGATTTATATTAATTTATTTATCAGCGTAAGTAATTTTAACATTACACCTAGATTTCCAGTGAAGATAAAATTTGTTAAAGTTGTAACTTATGGAAATATAGCTACTTGAATGATTGTCTATACTATATTAACATGGTAACTGTAACATGGGAAAGAAAAAATTATATTATTAATTATTATACTGGCTGGTCTGTTTTATTGCGATAAAGTTCTAGGTACCAAACTTTTCCAAGTAATTACATTTCTATTTTATTACAATACTACTAGCGGCCCGCCCCGGCTTCGCCCGTGGTACATATGAAAAATAGATGTTGGCCGATTCTCAGACTTACCCGATATGCACAGAAAATTTCATGAGAATCGGTCCACCCGTTTCGGAGGAGTATGCAGACTAACATTGTGACACGAGAATTTTATATATAAGATGTTATTACTTGTAGAATTTTTTACTTTATTATAAGTCAAAGCTTGCCTCAAATTTTAATAAGTCACAATGCGTACAACCGTTCTGAAAGACCTTCGTACAATCGTCGATCCCAGATCTAACGGGACCACATTGCGTAACAGTGTTTTTGCTATTGGTAGTGAATTTTTAATAGAACCTTCATTGTTAAGTATTGGTTACAATAGAACAGATCTAATAGATATAGTTCGGTAAACATCAAGGCGTGTTTTCTTAGCTATATACAATAATTTGCTTCGTTGATAGATGGCTTTCGTGACGTTGCGATTTTAAGGTTCAAAATGTTAGGGGCCCTCCTCACAATGGGCAGCGTTGGCCCAACAAATGATCGTCGAGGTTTGCCATTACAGCGATTATGAATTAGCATCTACAATGATGGCCGATTATAGACATAGCTCGTCTACACTATCGTGATTGCCTCTACTGGCCCAACGCTGCCAATTGTGAAGATGGTCCAATACGTTGAAATTACCCTGGTAATATGTAATTAAATACAATGACCTTTGACAGATCAAGTTAAAATAAATAGACGTCGCTTCTGATAGCGTAATGGATTGGTTGGTCAATCTTTTCGAATTGATTAAGTATTGCGCATGTCAAAGGTAGTTACGCGTGTTTTTTTTTATTTGTTGAATTATAGTAGAAAATGGGGTTTAGTTTATTTATGCTTATTGGAAGTCGGGAAAATTTGCTGAGGTCATAATTATCATACTTTAAACTTATGTTGTCTACATAATTGCATTTCTTCGGTTTAACATGTTAGTTAAGTTAGTAGTGATGTCTTCATTGTACCCAGAAATTTGACAAAAAGAAGAGGTTTTGTAAATGATACATAAGCACTTTATTTCCACGTAGACATTTTATCCCAATTTGATTCACAATATTGAGGAAAAATATTAAAGTCACGTCACACGCTTCTGTTGAGAGAAGGTAAGGGAATAATTCAATTTTCTTAAAAGGACCACTGAGAAATTACTGACGTTTCCTGTTATTATAGAAATTACTGAAGCACAAGTGATGGATTTTATTAGAAAGAGATAAATGCGTTGATGTGAAAAAAAGGAAGAGGGAATATAGAAACCGAACTTCGTTTCATAAAAAAGAATTTATATTTAAAAAAAATCAAATATATTTTATGCTAAACATTGAATACTAAATCCAACTTCGTCATGACCTCTGTCAACAATAGACCTTTTTCTGTCGGTTACTAACAACATCATGTTGCTATGAGCAATATTTTGGGGCTTGTCACGTTCAGGCACGGAATTAGGGAACAGCACCAATATTTGTTCTGGTTTAATCAGCTATACCTGTTTTTTTTATTACTTATGGACTGCGTCTCCTTGTCCACCAGGTTGTCTGGAGGAGATCGCTGTCTGAGCGATAAGACCGCCTGTTGTCCTATTTTATTACTAACACAATATGTATCCTTATTTGTTCTTTTCAATAAAGAATTTTTGTTTGTTTGTTATACTGCTGACTCTCCTCTATCCACCATCTAGAATCTAGATGATGCTCTCTATATGCTGTAAGCAACACAGGATTAAATGTCCAAAAGGATTGAAAGAAACAAAGAAAACACAGTTTTCCAAACGCATATGAAGAAAAAATAACAGAAAATTTTAAGATTATAGAAATAAAAATTCCATTCATTCAAACAATAATTATTATCAAAATTACAAAGTTATCTTCAAGATTTCTTTACTCAATGGAAAAGTATCGCAAAGTATATTTCTGGAAATTTGTTTTCTGAACACAATATGTTTGAGCCTGGGTCAATGTTTACGCCTAATCTGATGCTTATTTACGAGATCTTTCGGAGAATTTCTGATATTTTTAAAACTTATTGGTTTTGGTCATGCGAATTTGAGAATATTTAGTTACACTTCGGCTTCCATTATTTTTACTGTTTAAAATTAATGTCTGTTACAATCTTCTATACTTTTTTAGGAAGTGTGATAATTTCAGTTCATTGTAAATACTCTTTTTGTCATATAATAAAAAGTTTATTAGGCTATTCCTTGTTGAAACTACAGTCAAGAACAATATTATCGTTATAAAATTCAGTAATTATAGGCCAATTCTATCGAATCTATACCTAATAAAATTTATAAACCTGAAGCTGAACGCGCTAATCTCGGGAACTACTGGTCCGATTTGAAAAATTCTTTCGGTGTTAGATAGCCCATTTATCGAGGAAGGCTTATTATCATCTCGCTAAGACCAACAGGAGCGGAGCACTGCGAGTAAAACCGCGGAGCACAGCTAGTGTATTATAATATTATGTAAGAGGAAATCTCGGAATCCCTATGGTTCCCTTAAAAGCCTCTACGGGAGGTAATACATTACTACAGTCTTCCATCATAATTATATAATATTTTACGTTGATTTTTACGGTTTGAGGAAAGTACTCTGGAAGTTTAGAAATTCTGGATGTTTTAACAAACTTATGACAGTCGTAAAGTTTGTGAACGTAAAATTTTAATTTGGGACAGAAAGGTTTTCAAGGTCTTTCCTAGAAGAGGAAAATGTATAAAAAGTTATTATTGTAGTGACATTTTCTGTTTGTTATGTTTAAATAATTTTAACCGTCTTTTTGACGCTATAAAATATTGCTATTTTGTCTATACTTTGGTAATCACAGTTGATTTATATTCGAATAAATGTTTTTCTATGGAGACGAGAAGAAACATCGATAATAATATCGATATAAGTACGATAGAACACTGTAAATATAAAGCGGTTATTTTAAATTATCTAAGTTTCAAATAGTTTAATCTAACAACGTTTTGATTTAGTAATTTTTCATTAAGATCTATTCACAACGGCTTATCACGTTTTTAAGAGCTTCAGTCAACCGAGAAGCCCTTTGTGTTTTTTGATACAATAAAATGATCAAGTACGTTAAGGAAAATAAAGCTAGAGGTTCCGTATAAAAATAAATTTATGGATTCCTGCTCTTTACAGTATAAGGTGATGGATGTGGATCGAGGTTTTATGAATTTGAGCAATTTGTGATTAATAAAAGAAACAGTTTCTTACATTTTAAAAACATGTTGGCTTATTTATTTTTATGTGTATGTTATATAATTTTGGCATTTTTAATGTTGTAAAGTTGTACCGTGTACGCAACATTTCCACCTAAGGCCTAACAATGAGTGATTATGCATCTCAATTAATATGCTTCACTTAGAATTTTTAATGAGTAAAGAAATAGTTTCACTACGTACCGATATTTTTAGCTCCAAGGCCGAATCCTCCTTTCAATGTTAAATCTAACGCATCAATTACCTTTAGCATTCCATATACAAATAAGCATGAAAATTTTATTCCCATGAACTACGGAACTCTAATAACAATATTCCACAACCAATCTGGGATTAACTTAATAGCCAATAAAGATTAAAATTAGATAACTCGGAGCATCCTCGCTTGGAAAAAATGTCATCATCCGTCACTTTGTAGTTTTGGGGGTGTTTCGAAATGGTTGATATATAACTCTTGATTTACATAAAATGGATTGAACAGCCTTTAAAGGTCATGTTGGGTGCTTTGTCAGAAATGAAGTTCGGTAATAGTGCAGTAGAGGTAGCTTTTATTATCATAGACTTTGGTAATATTATTTACTAGACGTGCCCCGCGGTTTTACCCGCAGTGCTCCACTCTTGTTGGTCTTAGAGTGATAATATATAGCTTATAGCCTTCCTCGATAAATGGGCAATCTAACACCGAAAGAATTTTGCAAATCGGACAAGTAGTTCCTGAGATTAGCGCTTTCAAACAAACTCTTTAGATTTATAGTATTAGTATAGATTTTAGAATTTGGTTACAAATCTGCTGGAATATGGTAGTTTATAAAATCATATGAAATGAAGTTCCGTGGGGCATGTGGCAGATGCATTATGCATATTCACTGGTCGATTTTCTTCGTCATTTTTCTGTGTTATACCAGATCGAGACATTATTTTTTTCGTTGTCACTGGAAACGCAAAATCAACCTTATACACTGTACTAAAGAGGCGGTTGGATAAATTTATATAGGTCAAGTCTTAGTTTATCAAATCATCAATGATTTGGATGTACGTAATACGCAAAGATTTTTGAGCCTCGTAGAGCGAACCTTTAGGAGTATCCTTAGCTTATTTATAATGAGGTACGATACGGTACACTCATCTATAAAATACTTGAATTTATGGTTATGTTAGGTAATTGTATAAAAAAAACTTCTATGTACACTTGTGTAGTAATAATTACTTTTTAACTATTTTTTTATCAAATTTAATGTCAGTTCTGTGATCTGTCATTATAAAGGCGTAATTACATATTATATAGGTACTATAATATTATCTAGCAAAACCCCTCGTAAACAAATACATTTGAAATCCGCTCCTTCATCGTAATTAATCAATTCAACTGAAAGCAAACAGAAACAAAGCAACGTTTCATATTGTATCCATTGTTTATTTTAAATATTAAAGCAACAATCTGGCGACCATTTACAGAAATAGCTGGTCGCTCTCATGTGTGGGCCCTCACATTTAGATATTTGCTTTGAACTTAAAACGGTTTTATAAAAATAAACTCGACGTGATTGTTTTTATTCATACTTGATGGATTTATCATGGTTTGTGTATTATTGTTAATGTTATCTATTGGATGTATTGATTTGGAAATAATAGATTTCAGTAAATTTAAGTTAGTAGTAACAAGGTAACAAGGTAAGGTACAGCTTAGTCATATAATAACAATTAGAGAAAATTTTCTCTTACGTAAAATGATTTTTTGAGTATGCTTAATTTGATGCTGTTCGTTGAATGATTGTGTTTTTGCTGTTAATCAGCGACAAAAGACTAAACTTTAACTTAGTTGTATCAGAAGAATTAAAGTTATTTCCCTTCGTTAATCAATTTATGTGCTTCATAATATAGTACATATTAATAATATACAGCAATAATAATCGAAGTTTCTATATTGAACAGTAATTATCTACATCTATGAAAAGACATTCAATAAACTACACAAAGATACGCGGTGCTTACAAAAACAACACGTTTATTCGATTCCACTTTAACGTGGTAAATGGAGAGTAAATTAAAGATTTTATTAAATTAGCCGTCGTGTACCGACAGCATTTCTAATGACCTTCAATAAATACGATATTACATACTGTCATAGTATTATGGCCAGCATGGGGTATAGACACTGAGTAGATTGGGTTACTTTTGTGTTATACAGCTGATAAGAATAACTAACAAAATATATTATTAAAGTTATTTATTTTTATTTATAGCTTAGAAAACAGACGTTGACCTGTCTTCGCAGGAACCAAAGCAGACACTGTCAAACTGGCAACTGAAATGATCTTACTTTTTCTTTCGAATTTCGGTTCAATTTTGACATTCTAAAAATGTTTGAATTAGAAAACTAAGAAAAGGAGTGATAGAGTAGGTAAAGGTACGTTAAATGTTAAAAAAGACATATATTTTTCTCTTTATTTCTAGAGCATTTAATTAAAATTATAAAGAAATAAGTTAAAAATGCATTTTATAACAAGTTAAAAATAACTGAATAGATAAAATTTACTGCAGAAAACGACATTAAATTTGCAAGCAATAACAATATTAAAAATCCTTTTATGCATCCTGATAGAAAACAATCTTGCAAATAATTTTGATTGCGTTTTTCTGTGAATTCAAGGTCCAGACCCATGCGATTATATCTAATGAGAATGAACAGAAAAACATAATAGAACCGCATTAAAAGCCTTTCATAATTACTAACCTTTAAAACAAGAATTTGAAAACAAAAACTTGTCTGAGTCAACGTTTTTAGATCATAATTATGATAGTTTATTGTCAAGGTGCAGTAAACCTGCTGCATTTACTTTCACTATAAAACAAACAAATGAAATATATTTATTTTTATAATTTTAATGCCAACTGCCTTCAGCATGTAAAGATGCTCGATATGATAACGTCACTTCCCTGTTCCATAAACACGGTATTAAATTTAAAAGCACACAGTTAACATACCTTTATGTCTTCTGTAAAAAGACTAAAACATTTGTTTGACGTCATACATAATGCAATTAATATTTTTGTGTTCTTCATATTATTATAAGCAAGTCATTTTTGACATCAAATGTGCAATCATATCCTTTGCCCGTATTAATTTATATGAATAGTCTAGAATTATATTGCAACAATCGTGAATAGATAAATCTACTCATGGTAACCAATGATATTTTTTAATTAGAATATCATTGATGGTAACAATATTATTTAATATCTCTTAAAATATACGTCTTATACCGCTTTTATCTGTTATGTAAATAATATTTATTGTTCATTTTGAATCACCGTGTGTCACCGATACTCAAGTTTTATAAAATATATCCTCATTCATTATACAGCGGTCCATAAGAAGTTGTATTATTTCTGAGTCCATAATAATTCTCCATAATTAATAAAACAGGCAATAAGTGAAAGTCCCACTCCATTGATAGGTTCAATATTTATTGATTTAATTATTTATCTTGGAGAGTTTCTTTGATAACGATATGATAATTAAATAATGGTGTTTCATAATATTATTTTCTAGTGTTCGCTGTTTCTAAACTTGTCTTGATGATATACTACCTAGAGATAAAACTTGTTGCAAAACTTTGAATTTTATGCTAACGTCTTGTTGGAAGTTAGGTAGTTCATTGTTTTAATACATTTCCGAATATTCTCAGGTTTAGTTTAAGTTTTAACGCATTTACAAGGCGATTTATTAATTATATTAATTATTTACTACTTCCCGACTTCTTATGTAATCTTATATATAAAATTCTCGTGTCACAATGTTAGTCTGCATACTCCTCCGAAAAGGGTGGACCGATTCTCATGAAATTTTCTGTGCATATCGGGTAAGTCTGAGAATCGGCCAACATCTATTTTTCATATGTACCACGGGCGAAGCCGGGGCGGACCGCTAGTAATCACATAAAATCAAACATATTTTATTAACAGTTTGTTTTATTTTATTTTATTCTCAATAGTACCTAACGAATAGTTGTAGATGTAACTAATGATACAAAGACTACAAAAGCTTTAATAGCGAGTCGAGTAACAAAAACAAAAGTACCTAATGATACAGTTCCATTTAGCAGAACGATTAGTTATTGTGAAAATGAATCTAGAAACAAATATCAGTTTGCATTTTTTTTAATCGTTTTATCGAAAGTTTCTGACAACTATTACTTATATTAATTTATGGTATATCTCTGAAACTTGATCATGTAATTATTAATATTTTTATGATATCATTATCTAATAACATGCTTGTAATGATATAATGAGGCGTAAATAATTTTTCTAATTCAATGGAATACATCTAAGTAAAACATTACGTGTGCGGTGTGGTACGCCGCAGGGGAGCTGTCTTGGTCACAACTTATTTATTACCTTCATTAATGCTGAGTTCTCCTAATTATACTCTTTAGTGAACGTTTATTACGATTTATGTAAGATAATAAATATCTTAGTAGATACATGTGAGTTATTTTTAAAAACGTGCTTAGGTTTTTTTAATTTACCTCCATTAAATGAAGTGAATGTTGATAAAGATTATGTAGATCATTATTTACTATTTTTACGTTAAAAGATTCAATGTTTATATATTTCATGACACATGCATATTAAATAATAAGGACTATATGATAGAAGTTATGTGAAAGGTCATTATTTAAATATTTCAAAGATGCCATTATATTTTACTATTAAGTACCTATCCATAAAACCAATTATGCGTATAATTGATTGTTTACATAAAATTATGAAATACATTTCATAAATAACTCATTTATATTCGATACGCTATCGATATGCATAAATTACAATTGACCTATATTCACAAAGATCGTATTGTTCCATTTAAAAATATTATAATAGAGCTTTTAATATGTAAATATTTATTAATTGCCAGTTCTATTGTTAACTATTCAACCACACACTTTAAGAATGAAAAGGATTTTTTTACAATCTTTAAAAATTTTTGCATTTGATATTTTAGTAGGTACTTGTGTATGAGTAGAAGTAGTTACGGTTACTATCCAAGTACCTATCCATATTAGAGGAAGAGGTTTGGAAATAAAACACTAAAATTGTGTATTAAAGTAATAAATAAAAAGAAAAAAACTAAAGCTAACTTTCTTGTGTTGATGCAGAATGTGATTTATTACCACGTTATAAGTGTAAATTTTTCAACTCCAAATAAATAAATGTTCGCTCTCGCTTTTTCACAAAGCCATTAGTATTTCTATCTCTTTTCTGCATTTCCGCCACGGATATGGACTTCCTCAATCTCTTCAGATAATTTCAACGTTCGGTATTTATGGATTCAATGCTGTTATGAGATTTTGTAGCTGGCCTTAGTATAAGTGTAATATTGTTTACGCTTTTATTTATTCAAGTATTATTTAATTATTGATGACGTTTATTATGGAACACTTTGAAAATATGAATAAAAAGCAACCATTAATTTTCATTTAATTATATTACTTACATATCAAATGCAATTATTTAGGTTCGTTTCACTATCAATTAATTTTCAATTAAAATTAACCCCATTAGACACAAGTCAATAACTGCGTTAAAAACAACCGACTTCAAACTTGCACTT
>CAJQZN010041607.1:58131-105284 GCA_907164685.1 Colias eurytheme
TAAATCGGTTCAGAAACCACGGAGTAATCGGTGTACATACATAAAAAAAAAAAACATACCGGCCGAATTGATAACCTCCTCCTTTTTTTTGAAGTCGGTTAAAAATAATGAAGCTACCTTTACTTCATCGTTTTATACTTTACGCATTATAACAGAAATGTTTACTATCAGTAATTGCTTGTTTCTTAATAACATATTTAGAAAGCAAAATTGAGTGCTAGGGGAAAACTTTATTAACACTCATTTGTATAATTATTTTAATTTGTTCTGTTTACCTTAAACGAAACAACCGTTATTTTGTTTTCATCGGGAAATATTACTCGACTGGTAAATTACTTCATTTTCTGCCCACTCAAATTGTTTCATTCAAGGATTTGTTCATTATAATACAAATTAGTACATTTATTCATTCAATATCCATCAGATAGATATTATATCGATCAGTTATTTTCTCACAATATACGATTTGTAATAAATTTGCTGCTGATCATGGCTTCACCCAGATAGTCCAGCCCAATCATATCCAATCGGATACTAATCTTATTGAATTAAAACTTATTAAAACCCATTCAACCAAATTTTTTTGAGTTACAAGTTACGTATCTAACACGACCTTCAATAATGACCAATAGACTGTTGTACAAAATCAAAACTAATTAATTTTTTTCTGTTCCAGGTGAGTTTCCCGTACATTTGGGTACGTCTGATCGTTATCTAAACATCTGTCGATGGCTATCGTCATATCCATTGACCCATATAAAGCGCCTCCACAAATCCAACGACCTTGTAAAAAAAGGACCAAAACCCACACCTTTCCTTACTGATTATCCATACAATACCAACGGTCTTCGAGACGCTGCAGGATATTTAGAATTGTATTTCTAATTACTTAGGGTCCATATTCCAACGTGTATTCAAACTGTGTTCGGCGCCTGTAGGCACGCGAGTTGAGAAGCCATCTGCCACCTAATTAGGACCTTTGATACAAAGCGGCCTTGTCCTATCTGTTTGTTTTTCCTTTATTGTATTTTGTGAATAGAGTTTTTAAACAAGAATGTTCATTGAGATAGGATCACATAAAGACGGCTTTCACGGGATAATAAACATTTCTGCGGCTGAATAGAAAATAAAATGCCATGAAGTTTTAATTGCAAGTGCGATTTGAAGTTCATGAGCGGCAGCTGTTTTTGCGCTTTGTGCGAATTGTGGCTTTATTCTGTAGGTGATAGAAGTGAATTTCTAATGTATTGTAAGATTAAGAGATACCAACTGCGCCGTGAGTTAAATATGTGGTATAAACATCTGCCCTATGCATAAATAATCTGCACGCTTTAAAATTAATCAAGTGGTAGCAGTAAAAAGCTGTATGGAATTTTTGTTGAGTTTGTAAAACATGCACGAAAGCTTTAATTAGAAGTATATTTATATATCGATTGTGATTTATAAAGACTTAAATTTAAATAAAGGTATTGTTATTTTGCTCAAGAAATCCGGTTTCTCTGTGACAATTTTATCCTGTTTCGTAGTTAAACTATCATTTTGAGAGCATACCTAACCATTGTACCTATAAACATACCTACTAGCTCTCCGCTCGCGGCTTCGCCCTCGTTTTCAAAGAAAAACCCGCATATTTCCTGTGGGATTTCCGGGATAAAACCTATCCCATGTGTTAATCCAAGTTACCCTCTATATGTGTGCTAAATTTCATTGTAATCGGTTCAGTAGTATTTACGTGAGAGAGTAACAAACATACACACACACATCCATCCTCACAAACTTTCGCATTTATAATATTATAGTAGGATAAATAGACAACAAACTCTGATATGACCCAAATGTCTCAAGAACACAACAGAGGTCTTGCTGAATAAAGACATACAATTTTATAACCTAGATGCATGCATGCGTGGGTGAGAGCATTGTCTAAACATGTCCCATTTAGCGAAACGGTTGCATTAGCCCTTTACGGGATTATCAGGGCGTATCCAACAATGAAACATCAATAACGTAGCGTTATCTCAATGTCGGACAAATTTAATCGTTTTGTTCGCGATCGTAGGGTTGCCAAAAGTTTAGAAATAAAAATCTATAATTTGAATACGTATTTACTCAAATTATACTGAACAAATTCCCATGTAATTTTGCAGTCTTACGTATAGTAATAAAACATAAGCTGTAGAAATACTCATTTTTAAGCATGGTTTTATTAACCACTCAAACGGCGACGTACATAAACGTTTACTTGTTATTATGTATAGGAAAAATTTTTGTCATGGTTTCACTTCAAAGTATATTCCATGATAATAAATAAGTTCTGTAATATCACTCTAGTCTCTACAAAACGTTCTATTGATGTATTTAATATTATTTTAATATATATTATTCATATTAAAAAAATTTCGCATATAAAAATAAATACGTTGACAACCCTAAACATGCCTGAATGTTTGTAATGCAAATGCACAACCGATCCAATTTATGGTATTTTCATAGTTCAAATATATTTTTGTCACGTAAATTTTTGCGGGATGACATATTGCGTTTTTAGATGTTTTGTTTGTACTGTCGTTTGTTATAGGCGTGTTAAAATCGAAGGGAAAATTAATGGTGTTTGTTTTATGTGCTTGGAATACCGTTATTTATATAAAAGACTGAGTTTTGGGGAATTTGTATGAATTGTAGATAAATACATGATTTAAGAACTGATAATAGTTTAATAAATCATAAGTCCACCATTATTAATCTCTAGAACTTCTACAACTAAAGTTAATAGAGTTAATAATACCACAATATTTAAAGTATGCAAAACTGCACCAGAAACAAGGCGAAATTTATAAAAAGCGTGAATCTATAACCGTAAACACATAAAGATTTCATCTTAATATTTCCTAGAAAGTATGATTAGTATATAACATTTGCAGACACTTAGATAAACAAACAGAAGCTATGAATCATGAAGCATGTGGTAATAGACTGAGTCATTTCATGTTAAACAAAATTTAACATCAAATCTTAACTATAATCTTGCAAAACTATGGGTGTATGAATACCATAATGCAGACCGTACAAATGTATGAACTATTAATATGGTTCATGTTTTTCTGTAGAGAAAAATATACAAGCAAATATTACGTATGTATAATACATTATTCATCTAAAATCTGTGTAAGTGTGTACTGACACATTGCCTTCCGATGAAAAGAATTTATTAATGTTGAACTGAATGATACAAGTGCATGTCAGTATCATCCTAAAGCTAAAGAGTTAATTTTTAAGCGCTAAATGATCAAACAGGATCGATTAAAAAAATGTATTTCATCGTTGGTCATATGATCCTTGGATACTGTAGGTATTAAGCTACCGCAGGCGGAGGTATCCTCCATACATTTTTTAGATGTAAATTATTTAACAAAATAAACGTACCTTTTAACATTATTACATGCTACATATTATATGAATAAGATGCATCATACAAGCATGTCACATAGAAGCTGAACATTAAAGTGAAATTGCAAATGTACCTCATAAGATATTATTATAAATAATGGCTTATAAGACGAGCAAATACGAGTTACATAGTTTATTAGCACTTCTGAAACAGTCATAGTCATTCATTCCTCCATGTTAGGTACAAAAACTTGTCTAATTTACTCAAACTCAAACATTTATTTATTTAATTAGACTTCTTCTAGAAGCACGTTTGAATCGTCATAACATTTTTTAACATTTACCACCGATTCGGAAAACAGTATCTATGGAGAAGAACCGGCAACCGGTAATTTATTCAACTAGCTTTCCGCCCGCGGCTTCGCCCGCTTTGTCTAAAAACTTTGTCTAGAATTACTCTATCAATAAAAAAAAACGCATCAAAACCGTTGCGTAGTTTTAAAGATTTAAGCATACATAGGGACATAGGGACAGAGAAAGCGACTTCGTTTTATACTATGTAGCGAAGCTTTCCATAAAGATATGTCCAAGTGACAAAGAATGGTCTACATGGATGTACATCCATTAATATACCCTAATATGGGTCACAGATGTAATATGTTGAGACAATCTGTGGGAATCTTGGCTGTAAAATTTAAACAATTTTTAACGACGAAAGTTTGGAATAAGTAATGGGTGCTTCTTTGATTAACTACTAATTCGACGGATAGATTAATTTTCTCTCATCATGACTGATTATTATTTATACTACATATTTTTATAGATTATTTTGATACTTCTGAAGTCTTTATAGAGCAACCAAATATTCATAATTTTTTATTAATTCAATTTCCACTTAATTTTGCATTTTTTATAAATATATTTGTTTGAGTAGTTTTAATATTATATTATATAGTAGCAGGATGATAGAAAATGTAGGTATACTACAAAATGAACTACTATTTGTAACCACAGTCTCCTAAACATATTCAATAAGTACCTACTTTGCATACGTTTATGAAATCGCTGATAATGTCATATCAAAATGGAAAAGTACATTCAATTATTGTTCAGCCGTATACGCGTATCATATAAACGAATTAACAATCTCATTTTCTATATAGAGGCTGAATTATCTTTACATCTCGACGTAATGGTTGACGCTCTTAGTTCATTCCGTTTTATCGCCTATTCAACTTTCTAGACGCCATTTTTGGCTAAACTATAGCAATAAAACAAATGAACGATTGTTTTTTTTTTTTAACGATACAATGAAAACCCTTTTAGAGGTCTTTAGATCGTATTGTTGGGTAAGCGACCCACGCGCTAAACGGTTAACTGTCAGTTATTTTAGACCTAGGGTAAATTCAATTGTGTTAAAGTTATTATATTACTGAGGAATAAGTTTAATATTCATTTGTTTTATTATTTAAGAATATTGTTTATTGTAAAATCTGATTCTAATACAAATTTAAATTCTTAGATTGAATGAGCTAAAAACATTGTGTTGTGTCGAACTCAATATTAATTACATATATAACATAATCATAAAAGTGTCGAACTTAATTATATTTAACATAATCATGAAAGTACGGCAATAATTCTATATCTTCATTCCATTTCGCAATCACACGCCTTGAGACTAGATTATTAACTAATCTTATGATATTTAAACACGTTTTTAATCGCACTAATGATTTTACACGTTTGATCTTTAATTCTCTTTGGATGACGTATCGCTGAATTACATGTGGTATTCCCGGATTAAATAATGTACAAAGAGAGTCCTTTGAAGCATATATAGTATGAAAGTTTAAAAAAAGTAAGAAATTCTCGTTTTATCGAAAACTTTTGATCACTATGAAGTAGAAGTACATTCCTATATTAAAACGAACTGTCAATACTGAATATGTTTTTAATATTATATAGTACTAACGCGATTTGAACGCGATAATCCGATTTGAAAAATTCTTTCAGTGTTAGATGGACTATAGTTGTTAAATGGACTATATTTATCGAGGAAGACTACAAGGCCATAATATCATGACGCTAAGACCAACAGGAGCGGAGTAACGCGGGTAAAACCGCGGGGCACAGCTAGTAAGTCATAAATAGCTATAACAACGCAACAAGCAATCGGTACCTTCACCAGTTAAACTTCTAAACAAACTGTACCCCGATTAAACAATCAAAACCGCACTAAAGCCAAGCATGTAGTACATACCCATGTTAGCTTCAGGGTCACGCTGACCTCTAACTGTTTCACAATTGGTTCAAAGAAACCCGAATGGAAAGGTACGAGAATATAATGTCGAATTGACGGCAAGAATCAATATATTTCTATGAGCAGAATCTAAAATGGCGCGAACAATAGATCGTTTCGGCTTCCGTCGTGGTGTGGTGCAAGTGTTGAGCTTTTAATTTTATAATTTCTTTGTTTATTCGAGTTATTAGTATAATTAATTTATAACAAATTATTTGCGCATACAAATAATTGCTATGCAATTAATAAATATTTTATTCATATATGAGAAAAAACTTACATGAACCTAAAGCAATATTTCAATTTTCGTTCATTTCACAATCAATGTATATATTGTAATCTAATATACTTACCTAGAGCCCATGCTTAGTAACTATTAATGCTGCTAAAAAGTTTAACGTACTAATTATTTCTCTTTTTGTATTAGATTAAATATATTTGTAAAGCTCTAGAATGTAGAGTCCCCAGACTCCATGTATAAATTGCATAAAAACTTTACAATCAGCGTATATAATAGTTAATAAATCGCTACCGCTCATGCCTTGTATCGTCAATATCGTGTAAACCACAAATTATTGCCTCCCGCGGTTATAATAATGGACACTATAATAATTACTTCCGTAAATGACAGTTTACGTGCCGACTCGCATGTTAACTCACAGTTCATCAGTTTTACTTTTAATTTAATTATTATCGTAATAATAGTTTACTGTACTGAATTTCAGCCAAAAATGCAGGAGGAGGAACGCGCAAACACTAGTAAACAGAGTAAAATTTTGTAATGCCACATGGAGGAGAAAGTGATACTGTAGATAGAAAAATTTGGACAATTTTGAAGAAATTATTTCATTGTACTGAAAAGGAGGAACGCTGCAGTGAAAGATTTCCAGAATTCACTTAGTATAACCGGAAATCGAATTGACGAATTGATTGAAATCTGTTAAAATTGCGCCTTTTTGCAACAAGTATAAGGATATATAACAAATTCGATAAATTAAATTGAAATGATAACCATAAAATCTTTGAAACCATGATCAATCACTTCTGAATTATAATTAAATTATTAAAGAAAACAATATTTTCTCAATAATTATGAATTAATCATTTAACAAATAAATAACATTTAACAATTAATATAAATAACGGTCCACATATTTAACATAACGTTTTCATAAACAATTGACTATGCCGAAACATTTATTACCAGAGGCTCAGTCGATTCATGTAAAATTATTTATTCATTCATGTAACATGATATTATTTAACCTTCTTGGTTTCATCTAAATATAAATACGCAAGGGATTTTCGGTATGATACACAAGATCCTTACTTCGTGGAAAGGTATTTACGAAATAAACCATTTTCATTCAAACATACAACGAAATAAAACCAGCATAATTTAACTAATATTATCTATAAATACGAAAATAACTCTGACCGTTTCTTCTTCACGCCTTAACTACTGAATCGATTTGGATGAAATTTGGTACAAAGATTGAGATTGATACCTGACACAGGATAGCCGATAGGTTTTATCCCGGAAATCCCACGGGAACGGGAACTATGCTTGTTTTTCTTCGACTACTCTGGCGAAGCCGCGGGCGAAAAATAGTTTAATATAGATGCATAAATAGCTGCTATTCATCGATTATAATCTGTCTGTATTGTCTCTTTTTTAATTTCAAAAAAAAAAAAAGCTTAATGCTCAGAATTTCAAAGGGGATGGCTTTAAAATTAATGACCTGTCAACACTGTATGACTCAATTAAGAGTCTTGAGTATTACAGTGAAATTATTTATTCGAGAATGTACTTTTGAGAGAAACAACGAACCGCGACGAGACCCAGCATAATTCAATTGTAGCTTGAGTAATTCATACAAAATTGACTCTGACATATTATATATGAACGTGTTAGCTTAACTCTGGATGTTTCCTTTGCTTTGGATAGACCTAAAGCTTATTGCGTTTAGTATGCGGCTTCGTTAAGCTATAAGATGTGACGTCACATTCGTAACTATGAAAATATAACAAGTATTAAAATAATTTATAGGAATATTATAAATCAAGCGCATTTGCCATATTTTTGGTTTTTTGTACTAGATTACGCTTAAATTATTTACATGTACCCGAGACATCATCATCAGCTCATTATGTTCCCACTGCTGGAACACGGGCTCTACTGTTGGGATCTACTGTAATTATTATAAAGTGAACATAAAAGCGAAAGAAAAAATAAAAGTGAATAAAATTTTACATCTTTTAAAGTGAAACTTTTATTACATCGCGATCGTCTCAAACTTTTTGGTCTGTGTAGCGCATGTCGCGTGTATCGCGGCTGCCGAGTAGGTATACCTACTCGGCAGCCGAGTGCCGACCGTCACGCGACATGCGCTACACAAAGCAGTGTTCGGAACCGTTCGAACAGTTTCACTTTTACCGTGGTTTCATAAAACCACACAACATTTTTTTTACTAAGCTTTCGTTCTTTATCCTTGACAGAAGACTAAACAGCAGACAGCTATATATTACAACTATTACACACATAAGATAATCTAATAAGTTTGCTATAGTGCAATCAAGTTTGTACAACGTAGGCGACCGTTTGGCACCAAACACACTTATGCAAATGCTGACATGTTGGCCAATGATGGAGTTGATTAGCAAACGTGTTGCCGCTCACCTTGACATAAAGCCGATGTGATTGAATGATTCGTGTGTTGTTTGTTTATTTGTCTGTGTTTCTTTGTTTACTGTTTGGACGTAATTAAGCTGCTATTTGACAGCTGCTGTTTACCACTGGGAATTGGAATTGACGATTTAACTACAAATAAACTGAATAGGGAGGCGCTCAGATGAATTATCATCATGATTGACCTCTCGCGTAGTATTACAGACTATTTTGGTAGTCTTTACGGGGTTTTAATGAGCTTCAATAATATTATGATTTATTAAATATCTTTAACAGAACACTAGGCCTCCAGCGCTTACCGAATGAAACACAGTAGCATCAACATACAGCTACTATTTCGCGCTGATTTGACCTTTCCCGGTGCAAGCCGGCCAAGTTTGTGCTGATCGCGCTTTTAAAATTAAGTTTAATAAGTTTGAATGTTATTAGCCATTACCTTGGAAGCTTGATCGTTCTTTTATCAGATTTCTGTTTATCTGAAATAAGCTTTAAAAATATGTGTTTTTTTTTCTGTTTCTTTTTGAAGTTTGGTTTGAGAAAAGCAATTAGATCGAAGTTATAAATAACTTATTTATTTCGTAGAAATTATTTTGAAAAATATTCAATAGAATATTTTTAAAATCTTAGGATACCTAATACAACAAATTAACCGATTAAAAACAACCCGGGCTGATATAAAACCAATTTCCAAGAAAGAAATTGCGGTGAAAGTATTAAAGATTCATCAAAAATTGATTTTTATTGCGTTGTAATATCGTATGAGAGCAATTTTCTACCGAGTTTGGTGCAGACATGTTGTTGAAATAATGTGGTATATAATTTGCTAATTGATTATTGATTTATCATAATTTTCGTGAAATGATCCGATATGAAAAGTATACTTACATTATTATGGCGAAAGTTATTGGTTATTGGTAGTTATTGGTAGTTTGGTTATTTACGATTAACCGCTGTACTGGTTTGGATAAAATTTGGTATAAAGATAGTTCTGAATGAAAATTATGTTTTTTCATGGGATAAAAACAAAAATGTTCACTGCGAATAAAGACGCGAAGTTTTAATATTTAGTGTTTAGGAATATTTGTGGACCGAGTTGAGAGCTTTTAAGCAAAAAGTTAAGGTTAGCTAAATAGTCTCCATTGAGTATATTAGTAAATTTAAAATTTTAAAATGTTTGTGTTTGTATTCTTAACCTAGCGATAATTTATAAAAAATATATGTTTAAAATACGTTTAAATCAACTCAACTATTTCAGAATTAATCGAGTTATGAATAGGTTTTTAGGTTTTAATCTCAAATTGAATTTTGTTACAAATGAACAACTTGTTTTGATCTAGGTCTCAAATACAGAGATTACAGGATTACTACAATAATTATTCTAGCAAATTAATAATTTATTCCTACTGAAATTTCAAATTTAATTAGATTTTAGCAACTTATAAATAATAAATACAAATGGACTTAAAGCTTTGTAATATTGAAAGCCAGCCTCATTTTTTATGAACTAAGAATGTACTTAATTATGTACTCAAACTCAAAACTTTTAATTGGTTTATTTTTTTAATGTACATATAAAAAGAAGTTAGACATCTGAACTAAGCATCAACTAATCTTATAGTTAATTTTTAAATAATTTACTTATTTATTCCTTGTAAACTTGCAAATTTCAGAATAACAGTCTATAATCTTATATATAAAATTCTCGTGTCACAATGTTAGTCTGCATACTCCTCCGAAACGGGTGGACCGATTCTCATGAAATTTTCTGTGCATATCGGGTAAGTCTGAGAATCGGCCAACATCTATTTTTCATATGTACCACGGGCGAAGCCGGGGCGGACCTCTAGTCTTAATATATATAAATCTCGTGTCACAATGTTTGTCCTCAATGGACTCCTAAACCACAACCGATTATAATAAAATTCGCACACCATGTGCAGTTCGATCCAACTTGAGAGATAGGATAGTTTAAACATGTAGGTACCACGGGCGAAGCCGGGGCGGACCGCTAGTAATTTATAAATTTTGTACCATTCCAAAAAGATGTTCTCCAGTTATTAATCTTCCAGTAAACCTTTAATTGAAAGTAAAATCCACAATAAGCCGATGTCGAACATAAAAATTATCTGCAAAGCCTTCAATAAATCTTCGACTTTCACAGGCTCCTTTATACGGAGTAATTGTACATAAACAAAGTTGTTACCTTACTGGAAAAACAAAAGAAAGTATCTTCTCTCTAAGGCTCATGTTATGTAGGACAAGCGACGGCGGAGTAGCCCTATAGTACCTATATTAATACTGAGAAAGAACTTTAAGTAACTATCAATTAATCTGTACATTAACTGACCGTTTGGCTTGTTTGGTTGTAGCCCTGCCTTCAAAGCCAGAGGTCGTGGGCTCGATTCCCACCCGGGGCAAATATTTATGTGATGAACATAATGTTTGCTCTGTGTGTGGGTGTTAATTATTATATAAGTATTTATTTAAAATTATATTATGTATGTTTATCAGCCATCTGGTTTCCATAACACAAGCGAAAGCTTAGTATGGGATCAGATCGTGCCGTGTGTGAAAATTGTCCATAAAAAAAATTAACAACGCGACGTTATGAAAGACAATTAAAAACATTAATAATTTTAAAGGAAAATATTTAAACATGCCAAAAAACTGTAGTAATAGGTACAGAATTGTGTTTTTTTCGTGTTTAATATACATTTAAACATATTATGATGAAAGATTAGTATAAAGCAAGTGCATTTGTAATTTGCATAGCATATAAACTTTAGTGATCGATATTAAGTATAGACAAATTTGTAACTGATTAAAACACAGTAAAGTCGTAGTATTCAAACATTAACTAGTGATTATTTTTGCAAACTTATTATAATATTATTATAACACTAGCTGTTCCCCGCGGTTTCACCCGCATTGCTCCGCTCCTGTTGGTCTTAGCGTGATGATATTATATAGCCTATATAGCCTTCCTGGATAAATGGGCTATCTAACACTGAAAGAATTTTTCAAATCGGACCAGTAGTTCCCGAGATTAGTGCGTTCAAACAAACAAACAAACAAACAATCAAACAAACAAACTCTTCAGCTTTATAATATTAGTATAGATTATTATTCCGCTATCGCTTCCGCTCATACACTATCATCATGAACTTGGGCTTAATGCTATTCATGTGGAATGAGTTAAAATAATATATCGTATATGGTATCAGGCTTTAACTATATTAAGTTCATTGCTAAGCCATTTGGTATGGAAAAATATGAGCTGTTGCAGTGTTGACACCATCACATTTTATATTCAGCCATAGTAGGTCTTGAATAAATGAATAAATGAATGAATATTTTATTCATTATGTATAAATATGTTTCAATGGTTATTTCATTTAAAAGTTGTCGAATATATTTGATCAAAATATTCTATATTCTGTTTCATCAACTTGTAGGTATGTGTAGGGTTAGGTAGGAATGAAAGCCCCTTTTCTCTCTCCGAAATTATGTGTCTAACTATTCGTAATATTATGTTTATTGAAATCCGTTCAATATAGCTGAAGAATTAATAAATAGACCAACTGTAAGAGTTTGTCTATTATATTAATATGGTTGGTGCTTTCAAAGTTAGAAAATGTATTCTTTAGAAAAGAAAGCTCTCAGTCAACGCTTTGTTCCCTCCGAAAAAACCGTCAAAATAAATAAATGATGACATGTCTGAATAATAATTATATGCAAATCCCTTAATTATTATTAGCCATAATAAAAATGTTAATATCACATGCATTATGTATAAAGTCTACCTCATGTAAGAAACCCTGTCTCTGCGTGCGGTCCTTTCTTGAGTCGTAAAACAACCGAAATTAAGTTATTAAGCAATGCAAATGAAGGCGATATGGTAATTCAACTATATGGGTACAATATACGGTAAATCTGTTCGAATTGAATAATAATGTAAGGTAATAAAGCCCTTGTTCCAGACGCGTAAAGACCTAAGTCCCGTGTGTGAGCCGCTTTATGTAATCGTCGTATTTTATGGTACTACATGTCATTGCTGCTTGATACTTTTTTAGTATCAATAATCAAACTATATGAGAACTTTCTTTTATGTCTAATAAAGATTCGTGCCGGTATCATGGAAGTTAAGTTTTACAGCATTGTAGAGCTCGAATTCTTTGTTTATTTACCTGTAATATACAAATATTTTATACTCACAAAATTCATAATCTTCTTATATATAAAAATGAATCGCAAAATGTGTTGGTAAGCGCATAACTCGAGAACGGCTGAACCGATTTTGATAATTCTTTTTTTATTATATTCCTTGAAGTACGAGGATGGTTCTTATGTAGAGAAAACGTAAAAATATACCACGGGCGAAGCCGGGGCGGACCGCTAGTAATTATTATAAGATTGATTATACCTTACATGAAATTAAAGCTTATACAAGTAGAGTTATATTATTTTATAGGCCATTGCACATTTGCTTGTCCATTTATCTTTAACTTTCGAACTATATAACCAAAACTATAAATTACGAAAGCATAATTATTTGAATATCTTACTATCTCCCACTACCTAAATATTATGTTTCACTGATCGTTTTTCTATTCTGCTATCAATAATATAGGCGTTTAGATGGACGTTTAGTAGCTGAGGAATACTAAGAGTAGATTTGACTCTATAACGAATACCATACTGACTCCCATGTAGAAATGAGTCAATTATAGAGATAATATACATACGAGTAGATATATAAAATTCTCGTGTCACAATTTTAGTCACCATACTCCTCTGAAACGGCTGGATCGATTCTCATGAAATTTTGTGTGCATATTAAGTAGATCTGAGAACTAGCCAATATCTATTTTTCATATCTCTCAATGATGTAAGGCAACATTTGCCGGGACAGCTAGCGTATATATAAACACATGCAATTCTTGAACAATCGTGAAATAAAATCAAAAACATTAAGTCGTTCCTAACGGTTAAATAAATAAAAGATTGAAGATAATCGCAAACAACAATTCTATTTAATACTCTGTTTGTCCGTGAACTTGAACTTATAACAATGAAATAAGATAAAATATCATCGTGAGAGATCGTTATGAAATCGTTTGAACGTCACTATTGAACGATGTAACGATTACGTAGGTAGTGTTGTTTATCGATATTGTTATCGATTCATCCTTATAAAATGAAATTATGCAACTATCGATATTAGTATTTTAATTAGTCTTCAAGTTAAAAGAAAAATAACAATTCAGTTCTTTGAATAGAGCTTTTTATAGTGATAAATTGGATGTAAAAAAGCATTTTCAAAGCAGTTGTTCGTAACTTTCAATACTAAAATTCTCGCTTCAATATTTTTAATTGTGTTTGCTCTAACGAGTCGAAGTTTAATATAGTTTTCAACTGACATGAAAAAGGTGCTCAATTTTATTATACAACTAGCTGTGCCCCGCGGTTTTACCCGCATTGCTCCGCTCCAGTTGGTCTTAGCGTGATATTATAATATTATATAGCCTTCCTCGATAAATGGGCTATCTAAGAATTTTTCAAATCGGACCTGTAGTTCCTGAGATTAGCGCGTTCAAACAAACAAACACACTCTTCAGCTTTATAATATTAAAATAATATAGAATAGATTTAATGTGATATTACATGTTTAATATTTGAAATATGCTACTGAAACAATAGGTTTTGTTAAAATTATTATACACTATGATATTAACTTGAACTTTGGAGATAGTAAGGTCTTATTAAAACCGATTTCATTTCTATTTATACGAGTATTTCTAAAACTTTATATCACTGGTTTTATTTTTTACCTCATTCAAATCTTTGTTATTATTTTATCTTCAACCGTATTTCATACATTAATAGTTTTATTGATGAGAAAGATATAATTTATGTTTTGTTTTTAATCTATTTTATAATATGTAAGGAACGAAGTAATGTTACGCTTCTAATATCATCTATCCAGAGTCAATAGCCGAGAAAGAGCACAAGTTATAAGCTTTTTGATTAAAATAATATGAATTACTAAATTTATATTAAACAGACGTAAATCTTTATCTAATAATTGGATAAGCATATTGCTATTGCTTATATTTTAGCCCTTCTTAAACCTAATAAATAATATACTAAAACCTTCCTCTTGAATCACTCAATCAATCTATTAAAAAACCGCTTCAAAATCTATTGCGTAGTTTTAAAGGTTTAAGCATACATAGGGAAAGCGAAAGCGACTTTGTTTTATACTATGTAGTGATGATACTTTCGAATTTTTAAACTCAACAGAATACTACAAGATTTTACATAATTCGATAAAATCACTACATAGTATAAAACATAGTCACTTTTTCTGTCCCAATATTGCTATATGTATGCTTAAATCTTTAAAACTACGCAACGGATTTTCATTCTATTTTTTTCAATAGAGAGTGATTCTCGATGAAGGTTCTAATATATAATTTACTAGCCGTGCTCCGCGGTTTCACCCACATTGCTCCGCTCCTGTTGGTCTTAGCGTGATGATATATACCTAGCCTATAACCTTCCTCGATAAATGGGCTATCTGACCATGAAATAATCTTTCAAATCGGACCAGTAGTTGTTGAGATTAGCGCGTTCAAACAAACAAACAAACTTTTCAGATTTATAATATTAGTATAGATTAGGTTTTAGACAAAGCGGGCGAAGCCACGGGCGGAAAGCTAGTACTACAATATTTCACATTATCAGTATATCCCTTACACCACAGGCCACTGAGTCACAGATACAGCCGCTTCTTGTGTTACAGTCAACACTTCCTATTTCACAAGCGTTGAGAAATGGAGCTAGCTCGCGCGCCCGGCGTCGCTCGTCTGATGTATGGCCAGATAAATCTTATCGGGGTATTGTTTTCTGTTCTTTGGTACTTTGTGAATACGTGAGTACTGTTTGTATTGTAGGAAACTAAAGTTTACTTGTGTGTAAAAATTTGAACTATTTAAAAGGATTTTTATCATATATGTACATATTTTTGTGTGATGTGTTTATGTATCATTGTACATTTTAAGTTAATTTGTTAATCAAAATCTCTAGTATTCTATCATGATCTATTTTTTTAAACTAATATTAATTATTAATAATTTTTATTATATTTTTTTACACAAAAAATACCTAGGTACTTGATAAAAACAAGAAATAGTGATAGATTTTAATAAATTTAGCTATTAATAAATACATAGGTAAGTCTATACTTTGTATCACTGTAGAGTTAAAACATTATTCATGAAATTTTATATTCAAAGTACAATTCCTGTGGATATAATATTATATTCTTAGTTATATCATAGATCTTTTCGATAAATGAAAAGATATCATAATTTTAAGCTATATGACATGAAAGTAATATCTACCTATCCATATAACTTTGAACGTTTGAAATAACTATCACCATAATAATAATTTTAACTCGTAATATGTTTGAAGGAAGTGCCCTATCACCATATCACTCGTAATGAAACCAAAAAAGCATTGACATTGAAATGTAAAAACAACCTTGAGTATCGTTTACATTTTTCAACAATTAATTACGTACATCGAACGGATATCTCACATCATCATCTCGGGAAATATTTATAAGCGTCGGAATGGTCACGAAACTCGATCTTTAGTGGCGTATCGGATTTAATTAAAAACAACGTTTAATTAAGAATGTCTCGTTTTGTAAAGCCTTTCAGTTATTGATATAAGTCATCATTATTTATTTTATGTTGCCAGGTCAACCAGGTGCTGTGTTCTTAAGGGATTTTGACTTGGGTGGTATTTTTGTTTTTTAAATTGAAGTGACTGAAATAATTTCTGTATCAAAATTTATAGATGTTTAATTTAAAACAGGTTGAGAAATAACATTGATTCAATTAATTAAAGTTTAAACAAATGCATTGTTCAAAAGTTTTAATTAAATATGTATGACTTGTATACGTAGTATATTATTATTAGTCTGTGGTATGAGTTATGACCATTTAAAGTGGGTCAAAATCGAGTCGATTAAACACAAACATAACAGGTGAAGCTAATAAAAACGTGTTAAAAGGGAATATTTACGCATTATTTATTGACAAGACAACTTTGATGTATAAAAAGTCGTCTAAAAATAAAATCGATATCGATTAAATGTCGGCTACAAACACGTTCTAAATTTATCGACTCGACTCTTCCAATCGACTCGGTGCCTTTGATCGTTGCCTATTGAACATCGATGTTTCGAAAATGTTTATTTTGTAAACATTGATTTATTCGAATTCTCGATTAAACGATTTTTATGGCTAATTTATTCATAGTAAAGTTTGCCGATGCTAAATTTATTTGCGATATCTTTGTCTGAAGATTTATTAGAGTTTTCTCTTGTGTAGAAATTAAATATCATTTATTTTGGATTATTAAATGTGACAAACGTTAGTCACGTAATGTTTTCGAGTTTGACGTTTTGCAATAGATTATGTTAATTTAATTATGTGTAATTTAGTATGAAGATAACTTAAAAGCATAATATTTGATAATATTAACTTTCTTTTATATTAAGGAGAAATAGAAATGAAATTCATTAATTAAGAAGCATTTAATCAATCAAATGACCGTATAGGCAGTTTTATTATTATATACGATGAAACTCTATAATATATTATGGTTTCAAGCGACTTAATTATATAAACAAATTAATAAAAATTTATGTTGAATAAAATTATACAGAATGCGACCATTTTCAACGATAACATCGTGTCGAAATTAAAGACCGACGGATTTTAAACGCGATTTATTCATTTATATTACTACGATGGCTGAAGAGAGAGATGGATAATATTTGTAATAAAATGATTAAATCGCGTTTAAAATCCGTTAAAATCTTTAATATCTAAATGTATAATATTCGCCTAAAATCAAACACAAAATACGATAATATTATCGTGGTATATTCAGCATTCTTTTATTTTTACTTACAAAAATAAACAAATCCTATCCATCTTATAAAATAAACAATTTTGTATCAATACAAGGAAATAAAAACAAACAACATTATGAATAGACTTTCCTCACCAGATTGGTCCCAAATCAAATATTAAACGTTCAAGAGAAAGTGCTACAAAATAAGAAATAACCTCAAAGACTCGAAGTAATTGCCGAAACTTTTCAAATAAGTTTCCTTATCTTCCCTTTGTCTTTCAACCAGATATTTAACATTGGAGGAGATTTATCCGTTCTTAATAAAATTGTTGAAAGTTGAACAATTATACATATACATACTTTATTATATTTTGATATAGGAGAGCAATAGTACTTATGTTTTTTATTGTAACTTGGCATAGTAAAATGGCATAATTGACTTCAGTCAACATGTTCACATAAAAATATATTTTTGATAGATGTCACACACAGGAGGTGCCACCACAGGCCGAAAACATCTACCCGTGCTTAATGAAAGACCCTTTATAAAAGTATCTACAATTTTATAGTTCCTACAGGTATAAGAATGTAGTGGCTCAAAATAATATTATACTATTGGAGATATTATTATCTACAATCTTCTAATTATCTATTCATGAAAAATACTTATTTAAAGTAGGTAGTGTTTTCTGCATAGCATCGCATCGCTGTGCCGGTTGGAGTGCGGGGTGTTAGGTTTCTTCGTCACGGAATTTTTACATTCGGTCGCCGCCAAAGTCTGAGATAAAAGCTATGCAATAGCTTAAAAATTGTATAAAATAGACCTAAAAGTTGAATCTAGAAAATTATATAACTCCGTTTCCTAACCAATAAAACAGACAAATACGTCAATTTTATAGGTACCATAAATTGTCCTGTATCAAACATAAAACATTGGAATCTAGAATCTTCGTTCCCTTATGAATTTTATGCAAACAAACTCGTTGGACATATCAATAGGTTCAATACATTATTTGCTACTAAACATATTCATGAGATAGCTACAGGCGATTGTCAATCACAGCTGGAATAATTCTCGCTTGACGCAATGACGCCCTACGCACTTCGGTCACTTGGTGTTTATAATAAACTAGCTTTCCACCCGCGGCTTCGCTCGCGTTTTCTAAGAAAAACCCGCATAGTTCCCGTTTCCATTGGATTTCCGGGATAAAATGTATCCCATATTTTATCCAAGTTACCCACTATACGTGTACTAAATTTCATTGTAATCGATTCAGTAGTATTTGCGTGAAAGAGTAACAAACATACACACACACATCCATCCTCACAAACTTTCGCTTTTATAATATTACTAATATTATATTAGTAGGACTAGTAGGATATATACTTAAGCTATATCATTGAGATATAGTCGAACTAAAACTTAGTATTAAGTAAATGTTACAACTCTACACAGCTCTTTTACAACATCCATTCCTCTTGGAAGTTCTTTTTAATTCTAGAAAGAGAAGAATAGAATTCTTTTTAAACGAAGAGAAAGATAATATTATGTTCCCGGATATAATATTTTTATTTTTTAATATTGGTTGTAACTCAAATATTTCAAAGTTTTTCATATGTTTGAAAAACTTTGAAATATTTGCTACAAAAAATAACGGCCGAATTGAGAACCTCCTACTTTTTTGAAGTCGGTTAAAAACAGGGTTTCAATAATAAATATTTCTAGATTCTTAGCAATAATTTCTTAACCCAGTTTGCTATGATAGGCCAGCTGCATTTTCACTCACGTAAAAACGCAGTTGGATTTATTAGATCGAATGACACCATATAGGTGCTATCATAACTTTGAACACATTGAACATTTCAATATCAATTTAATTATGGTAGTTATGTTTTAAAATAAAATAACTGAACACTATAGTATGTTATTTTATTTCCGATAAAATTAAACAATAATTATTAACCGGAATTCCGACCGCTTTTCGAATTTCGATTAAATGACGACGCATTCAAAATTAATCTTAAAATATCCCTTGAATCGGTTCTGTTTTTTATATAATAAAGCACAGGGCTATCAAAAAGTAACAATATAGTATAAATTACAAGTATAACTTCCCAGGAAGTAGCCATTATATAATTTCTAGGCTGTCAAGCAAAAAACATACTTTGATTGGCGGCAAAGTATGTCGGTATTGCCATAAAAGCACATCACGAAATATGGCTGCCCCTATATGAACAAATCGGTCGACCGCTTGTCACTATATCATTAGCTAGTGTGTACATCTGGGTTTGGCTTCTTTGTAACCTATTTTCCAATGAGTTTTCATAGAATATATTTTATTTGAAGATTAGATGCAGAGCTGCATTGAATTATACTTATTTATCTTTTGTAAAAACTTCAAACGTTATAATAACACTTTGAAAACTATTGTAAGACATATTAGTAGCTAGGTTAACATAATTTCAAGAAAAGAGCAATGCATTTACCTAACGTGAACTAAATAATGATATAAATGTAGTTACAACAAAAATAAAAGTTCTGAAATTTATGGTCCGAAGTTTACTGTGGAATTTATGCCTAAATTTTCATTTTGGTAATCCAGAAAATATAGATATTATATCTATATCTATATATATATAAAACTCAAAGGTGACTGATATAGTGATCTATCAACGCACAGCCCAAACCACTGGACGTATCGGGCTGAAATTTGGCATGCAGGTAGATGTTAGGACGTAGGCATCCGCTAAGAAAGGATTTCCCGAAATTCTTGCGGGAACTGGGAAAAACGGGGATGCACGAACAAAGTCGTGGGCGGAAGCTAGTTATTAATAAATTTCGTTGTAGATATGTGTTAAAAACTCGAAGATAAATTAATGAATTCTCAAACATATCTGCAAAATCAATATTTCGCTCGTTAACCCAGTTTTATTGGTTTTCGCGTTTTTTCTTCTTATAAATTGTACCTATAACGTAGAAACTATTTCTTGTTCCAATCAAGTGTTTAATACGATTTATTGCTATTTGCTGTCACGTTGAATATTTTGTTTGGAGTAAAGTTTTACACTGATGTTGTCAGTTGTCACGTGTTGTATGCACTCTACTGCTATTTACTCTATAAAGAAGTGTTGAATAAACAAATAGGTTTTTATCACATAATATTTATACTTTTATGTGCTTGTATATACTTAAACTTAAGTAATCTTTATGATGGAACATCAAATTAAAACTGTACCTAAATAGCTAAGTAAATAATAAATATAAAATAGACATTCAAATTTTAACCTTCAGGTATCAAAGTTGATTGATTTAAAGTTATCAGATATTAAAAAATATTTAAATATATACACATAATAAACCGTCGTAATTGAAGAAATTACCTGCAATACTACCTACCTTTTACCAAGTGTTAGTCATCATTAGCTTACTATGTATGTAACCTGCCTTTAATATTTCTGTCTTAACAGTAATGTCATAGTATAACGAGAACACGTAAGTTATCTTCGAATAAAGGTACATCTCGTCGTGTGTACTGTGTATGTATGCGCAGCGCTTGGCCACGCTCCCCGTTCTTGTTATCATTCAGTACTTCATTGTTATCGGTTCAGTAGTATTGACGTGAAGGAGTTATAAACATACATACACATACACCACCATCCATCCTTACAAAGTTTCGCATTTATAATATTAGTAGGATAACAACGTGACGAGTGATAGCCTTGCGCTCGCGAGTTTAGGCACTTGTTCTCTTTATACTATGGTAATATCTCATACATTAGCCAACTTATCTAATCTTACAGATATTAATCAAACGATTAAGTTAATGTGCATTAATCATAGCTTGCCACTTAATACTTTATATGGGAGTTGCGAAATATAGCAGTTAAACGCTTTTATGATTTAATGAATTAGTAGAATTGAATTCGAAATTCAAAGTGAGGATATTTTTTATCATTATTTGCTAAAATTGTATAAGTACAAAATGACAACGTTTGTATAAGTACAAAGGTATCAAAAATTACATAAATTATGTATGAAATCGAATGTAGGTACATCCGTTCTTTAGAAGGTATGTGGCAAAAATAATAAAAAGTTATTTTTATAGCCTTAGGTGGTCTACTTATTCGACCTTGGAGGTGAATGACTAATTATTATCAACAAATTTTTACTGCAAATAATTCTTCTTGTATCTTTCGATTAAAATCTCATAATACCATTTCATATATTAGACGTTATTATCTACAAAATTATACCAATTACTATTATTGCCAAAATTAAGAATTACAACACAACAGAAAAATATGTATGTACATTGTAAACTTGTCGATCTTAAATGTCAGAGATCGTAAACCCAATAATAAAATATTCAGTTATTTTAATCTATGAAAACATATAGAATCTAGAACAGTCTGCGGGAAGGTATTGAAGAATAAGATTTTAATCAGTTTCTGGAATAGTATAAAAGTTTTCGAAGCATTGTGAATTTCTGGATGTATCGAATTAAAGTTGAAGCGAAACTTATCCTTTGTATGATGTTTTAGAATTAGTGTTGTATCTTAGTAATGTTGTAATGTATAGGATTTGAAATATGATTTTTAAATCTGGTTTTTAGTAATATTTGACTAGCAAGATGCAAATAAATAGCAGTTCTGCGATGTTTTAGGTGTTTTGTTAGTGATGATGTAGATAAAATTTTATTTTTTTGGAAACGACCCTGAAATAGAGACAGCGATATTGATTAAAAATTAACATTCATGTTGATAAAAGATAAAGGTGCAGGAAAACATCGTGAGGAAACCGACATGTCGAAGAATTATAAAGTTCGACGACATGTGTCATCCGCCAACACGCACTTGGCCAGCGTGGTGGATTATGGCCTGTACCCTCATAGGAGGCCCGTGTCCCAGCAGTGGGAACGTATATGGGCTGATGATGATGATAAAAGATAAGCAATAATAGGTACGTTATTAAATAAGTATCAAATGAATTACACAAATTACCTATATATAATATCTATATTTATAACTTATCACTGCTTATACTAACACTGAAATTCAACTTACGTTAAACTATTCAAAATTCGAAAATATAGGTACAACATGTATCTACTTCAGCTATAATAGCCAACTTATGAAAAGCAATTTCTCTTGTCTGTAAACAAAAAATATTAATTATATTATGAATATGAAATATGAATTAA
This sequence comes from Colias eurytheme, assembly GCA_907164685.1. Lineage (NCBI taxonomy): Eukaryota > Metazoa > Arthropoda > Insecta > Lepidoptera > Pieridae > Colias > Colias eurytheme. The sequence goes on from CAJQZN010041607.1 coordinate 80,645, forward strand.
ATCATTATAATATTATGATGAATAAATTGCAGTGAACTTGACACGCCATGGTTCAACACCCCTGATCTAGATTAATGACTTAGATCAGATAATTATTTAGCAACAATTCGATATTAAAAGTGAAAGGCAATAATGACCATAAAAAATGAAGGCTATGTGCAAGGCTACTTGATACAAGACGCTTCAATGAAGTCTTAGTAATGCGATAATGTAAGTATTTTAATAGAGTTATTAATTTAATTACTGTTAAATTGGTGTAAAATTTAATTTTTAGTACCAATAAAGGGCTTTTTTAATGTATGGATATTAATATTATAGCTAATATTATGCCTTTATGTCTTAAATATGTATTTAATGTTACACACATGTATTTGAGATTTAGGGCGTGTGAACCAAATGTTAAATATTTATTTTCTGTCTCATCTGCTATAATAATATCATCTTAATATGAAGCATAATAATGAAGATGGTAAGGGCGTAATTATTGTGTGAATATAGAACCTTAGGAATCAATCGAGTTTCTGGCCGTTTCCTCCTCTTAAAAGCGACATTCAGAATCTTATACTGAATCAGTTTTAACATTTTTCAGTTTGAGTTGTTTTTTTTAGTTTGAGTTTAAACGCAAACATTTATTTATTCAATTAGACTTCTTTCGAATCGTCAATACATATTTTTAACAATTACCACCGATTCGGAAAGCAGTATCTATGGAGAAGAACCGACAGGAAACTCCATAGTAGCTCTTTTAAAATCATTTAAATATTACAATTTAATTTTACATAATATGTAACTTATATCTAACTACACAATATATTTAAGTAAGCTATTTACCTACATTTTAAAAGCACTGTGATATTCATCCACTAGAAGGAAATATGTAGTACATACCAGAGGCTCGTTGAACAAATCAATATCTTGAAATAAAAATAGGGCATCTAGTTATAAATGTTGTTACTAACTCAACTCTGTTATGAATATAAAATAGATAACTAACACATGAATGAATACTATATTATAATATTATGAGTTATCATTAGTATATTTACAACACAATGCGGACGATAACCTCTAGATAAGTGCGTGATGTAATAGCTATTTTTATGTTATGATTTATTATCACGAAGAAAAATACTTGAAGATCATTTTATACCTTTAAGTTGTTCGAGTAGTTCCTTAATTATTATATTTAGATATCATGCAAAAATAAAATATTCATTGCGAAATATAGTAGGTGCTTTTACAAATATTTTTTTGTTAGTTATACATTCGATTATAATTATTTTCATATTGTTGTTACTGTTACTAGATATTAATTGTCAAATGTCAAAGCTATCAAAATATTGCGAGCTTTTATCCGATAGACGCCTAAATATTCATTTAGGTCCGATTTTTCAATGCTTGGTTAAAATTTATCCGTCCAATAAAGTATTACACGATAATATAAAAGGTCACGTAAACTGTCAAATACGGGCAATTAGAATACGTTTTTAAAATGGTAGTTTTATACATTATTCGACGAATAAGTTTTAACCAAGGATTGAAAAAACCGGCCTTAGTCTAAAAATAAATGTTTACAAACTCTACCTTACCTATTTCGAGATACCTACGCTTAATTAAATGATAACGGCCTCTGCCTTATGTATTTTGAGATACACACTAAAAATACTTTATTAATTATACTTTATTTCTTATGTATTTAATATTTTTTTTAATTTAATTATAATGCGTCTTTTATAGTGAGGAAAACACTGTTTCCTTTTTAAAGCTCTTTAAACAGAGCATCATTTAAAAATAACTCCTTTAGTATACTTTAATCTTAAACAAGGAAAACGTTACTTTGATACAACAGTAGCTAAGATTCTCACAAAAGTTCTTTTGTTCCAGGTATGTTTAACAGCAGGAGATATACGACAGTGTAGAAGTTTAATGTAGAGGTTCTGGAAGTTTCTAGAAAAACGTTCTATGAAAATACTGTGGGATTATATAGAGTTGAAATTTAGTGATATTTTGTATCGAAAAGGCAAAAATTAAAGAGCGAACAAGATATTTGTCTTTAATTTTTCGTTCTTTATTAATTATTGTGTAATGAACAAGCGGTCATTTTTCAGGAAATTTTTTGATGTGTTCATTGGTCAAGTCTCTTAAAAAAGGTGATATCTTGTGATCATCGTTAATGAAAAAGAACTAAATTAAAAAAAAAGAAACAAAATTAACAAACAAGCGGTCATAACAGGTTTCCATGAAAAAGCTCTAAGTCAAATATAGCACTTTATCAAGAATTCGCGTCACTTATGCAGTGAAACTTATTTGCATACATAACTAAGTTTAACTTGAACGATAAACTCTGTGTCAATCTGTTACTAAATCACTCAATGTATTCGGATACTAGATAAGGCTGGCTATCGACGAATTTCAAAAACGACCATTCAATACTCAGAATAAGAATTTTTCCTTTATTTATTTATTTATTTAATAGTAGGTATTAATGCACTAAGAAATTAAAGTATGTTAAATGCTTTTTCGCTCTATAATTTATTTTTAAAGCCTTTTTATGACTGTTTATGACAGTTACTGCAAAGCTTTAGCCATAACATTATAGTGGTTTATCGGCTTACTTTAAGTTAATTAGACTTCCATTTATTACGTTTCAAATCAACAATGATAAAACTGATTTTTAACAAATATAATAAACAACGATCTAGATATCTATAATATAAGAAAATATAAAACTAAAATCTTTAATTTCTCATTCGTGAGTTCTAAACCTTAACTCAAGTACGTTTACAAACCAACATTCCCAAGCATGACTTGTCGAAGCACGTCAAACTAGCTTTTGAAGGAGCAAATTTCATTTTAGCATTCGTTTTTATGTATCGGTAATAGAGATCAAGGTTTCGCAAATCTGTGATTGGATAAGTGACAGGGATATAGGTCTTATCGCGTGTACTTAAGGTCGATTACGGTATATCTTGCAAATAGAGTTGTTATTTTTTACTCGTTTTGCAAATGCGGCCGTCTTGATGTAGACTGCATGACGCGCAGATCGTGCGGTTTTTGCAACTATGGTCTTGCATAGTTTTAGTGATGTGCTGTGTGAAAAGCTTATCGATGTTTTTTTTTATCGAATTGGAATAAACAACTGTCAACCATTAAACATTTTAGACTATTTCTAGCTCAGTTCATTGTAATTTGTAGTGTAGGCTTTAATTTTGCTGTTAAATCGTACCTAAATATAGATACTGGTAGTTGAATAAGGAATCTTGTGAATACACCACGTTTATTATTAGAGCCAAACTCAATTTACGGGGCCTCTTAACCTTTTCACTTTCGCCTAATGAAAATATTAAAATTGTATAATTGAGTTTCAAGATTACCTTTTCTCCTTGACACTTAAATAAGTCGGATTGTGATAATTAAATCGTCTTTCGTATTATGCCATTAAAATGAAACAAAATTTAATTTCATACTTCTGAGCAAAATAAGTCTTTCTATTTTAGTGAGATCTATTTTGTAAAATATAAAACTGAAAAACCGTCAATTAAAATATCTCACTCAAATTTTCATTTAAAAATTGTCTACTTAACTTGCCTGATTCAACTGACCTATAAAAATCCGAGCCTACTTTATATTGTGTTTATTATTTATAATATTAACGGATATTATGATTTATGAAACATACTTACATCTTATTTATCTAATATAAATTATAATAAGTTACAAATTAACACACTTCCATTTGTAAATAAAAGATAATAAGGAAGGTTATCAAAAGAACACATACAACAAGATACAATAATTACCAGGCTTGAATGAAGTCAGTAATCCATTATTAAATAAACTGTGTATCATACAATAATTCACAATTTCTCTCAATTTCTTTAAAATTTTCAAGCTAAACTATAAGAGAAAGAAAAACACAATTCAAAATATAAATGAAAAATGAAAAAAATGATGAAGAGAGAAGTTTTAATATACCTATGTTTGTATGTGTTAAGTAAAATTCTGAAGTAAATGGAGTCAGCAGATGAAAAAAATGTACAAATTTATTTCTGATATCTTTGAACGTAAATATTTTGAGCAGAATTTAAGTAACCGTAATGATGATAATCAAAACATTTCAACGTCAAAGAGTCTTGATTTTGAAATATTCATTAATTTAGCCCTTTAAGTGCGCTTTGATCTCAAATCGTTTGTTATGTAAATACAGCTAAAATGGCGTTGTAGTTCGATTAAAATTAGAATATTCCATTTTAACCTCAATTATTGCTCGATGTAATCAAACAAATTGATGCTTTTATACTTCCACGAACACATAAGAAATAAAAGTGGATTGCAAAGAATGCCTGACATCGATATGTCTTGTTTATGAAATAAAAATTGTGGCATAGTTTTGTAAATTACTGAATTTATACTTTACAAGAAGCACGAAAACTAATAATACACGGATCGCAATTTACCGATTTGCAATGTAGTGATATAGACTATAATAACCGTTTTAATAATCTCACATCGAGATATACAATAAAAATCAAAATAAAAACATCGATAACACCGCCGCACATCACTACCATGAAGTAACATCAGGCCACCGGTTGCACAGCAAATAAAACGGTACAGACGTTTAGTTTTTCCACGTCCCTGCATCTAGTATTTGTGCAAGCTAGGCTTTTAGCGCGGCACGTGTTGTGTATATCTTGATTAAGTAGTTTGTTTTCGTTATGAAGACAAAGGTTTATGTGGGACATGGTTCTGAAATCTGTTGATTTACTAGCAGGGTTTGGATGGAAGGTTCGAGAATAAATGAGGAAAATTTTCATTTTAGTACCTACTCTTTTCAATTTTCTACTAATATCACAAAAAGTGAAGTCATATGACCAAATACACTATGACAAATGCAGTACCGTGAAACCTGCTTACTTTGCCACTTTTTCATGTGTTAAAAAGTTTGATTCGTTTTAAAAAAATATAATTGTATGAAAACGTAATGAGTAACCTGCACCTAGACGTAGTAAATTTCATGAAAATTTACATTATTACTAAATATCTATTTCATTTTTGTAAATTATAATATTTTAAGCATAAAAACAATTATGGCAAAGTTAGCTGTCACTTCTGGTAAATTTGCCATATGAAAGAAAAAATGAAATTTTTGGAGTTTATGAGGTTAAAAAGTAATATATTTGCACTCATCCTATATCCCGTAAAATAAAGTAACAACTTTATATTATTTAGCACTGGTAATTTAACTCTCTAAGAAGGTGGCAAATTCACCAACCTTTCCAAAATATTTCCTATAAGTATAAGAAGAAGTTAGGGTTAGGGTTGTCAAATAAAAATGTTTTCGTAGTAGGAACAATTTAGTAAAAGTAAAAAAAAACATAATCAATTACTTCTAGTTAGTTTCTTAACTTTGAATTGTTTTACATAATAAAACAAAAAAAAATAGTATTCATTAAACTAACTAACTTTTTTTTAATATCACACATTACACGACATTCCTAAAAGATTTAAACAATGACAAATTCTTATTTATATGATCTTGATTGAATATAAAAATTGTTGTTATTTTAAACTTGATAAAATATTCATCAGAAATTTTGTGGCAGCCCTAACCTCCAACAAAACATGGCAAAGTCACCATCACAGACGTTGTGATTGGGGTTGTTGAATTTACCAATACCAATTGCGAAGTAAAGGTAGCTTGTAGCACAGTAAATCAGCTTTTATTTAGCTAAAGAACATTATGTTAACATAATATCAAAACAATACTTACGTAGGCAATGCTTTTCCCGTTTGTTTTTGTAAAAGTTCCGGAGCACTAAGTTTCATACCGCCAAAATTCGAAAAAAGTAACCGCCGAAAATTACATCTCAAAAACAAGCTGGGCTGCCACATCTCATTCGGTTTTGCCATTTAACTCATAAATTTTACTATAAAGGCATGCATACATGACAAAAAACTGATATTAAGATGTGACTACACTTTTTCCCTCAGAAGTTGGCTATGGCAAAGTCTGCAACCGTTGGCAAAGCTAGCAGGTTTTACCGGTATATTTGTTTCATTCTATAATTATCTTGTCGGAAAAGTCTCTGACATGTTTTTACTTTTTATGCTCTCTCATGTCGAAGATCGAACACAGGACATAATCTTCAATTAAAGATTAAAAAAAAACCCAAAAAGTAAAAACATATTTTATCTTGTATTCTACTTGTCGTACTCACTTGTGTTACGTATCTCAATTAAGCTTCAAGGCAATTGTATTTAACATTTAAGATTAAAGATATAATTTAAGAAATACTATCTACCATATTACCCGCCCTTAAGTACGTCTAATCGCGAAACTTTCAAAGGATTAATTAAAACAATAAGGTCATACCAATTACAGTTTTTATCGTGCTTTACGATGACCAAGTTACTTTAAGTATCCAGTTAAGCGCGATTAAGTTTAAGTCTCTACTTAGCTAGCTATTAGTCCAACTTATTTACGGAGAACATAAAATGTGCGGGTGTAAGCTGTTTATTTGAAGAGATTTATTAGCATCGCACTAATTGGGAATTGAATGGATCAATGCGATTAAATAATAGTTGGACTTTACGTGTTTGTGCTAAGAACTAAAAGATCTACTGGGTGGTGATGAAGTTACTAGAATTCAATCTAATCGCTAATCCAAAATCTAGGTATCCTTTTTTTTTTTTTTTTTTTTATAGTGGGGAAATCTTCCAAAGATACCCACGGCCCCCGGGGAAGGAGCCGTGGGTTATGTCGGATTCTTACCGACTAAAACCCCACTGTGTTCCGTCGAGCCGCTTTAATGATGGGGCCGCGGGTATTTGTTGGAATTCTTCCGCGACAAAATCTAGGTATCCTACTATAATCCTACTTCCTATCCTATCCTACTAATATTATAATTGCGAAAGTTTGTGAGGATGTGTGTGTGTGTGTGTTTGTTACTCTTTCACGCAAATACAACTGAACCAATTACTATGAAATTTTGCACACACATAGAGGGTAACTTGGATTAACACATAGGATAGGTTTTATCCCGGAAATCCTACGGGAACGGGAACTATGCGGGTTTTTCTTCGAAAACGCGGGCGGAAAGCTAGTAATTTAAAAAATATATATACATATATGAATAGTTTGTTAATTTCAAGAACTGTTGATTCCTTGATCTAGTAGCCCGAGTGCTGTTATGAACACTATATAGTGTTCATAAAGTATAGTATACAAGTCACAAAACTGTATTGCACCGACTACTAACAAATCTTTGTATCATCAAAATATGAATATTCATCCCTTTATAGGGCTTGTAGAAATTAGTTTGTATGTGTGGTGCGGTATGTTTAATTGTTTACTGCTTACTAAATTGTGGGTTTTATGGTCAGTTCTAATATAGCAACCATCAAGAACAGACAGACGAATTTGTTTCGTATATTCCATATGTGCACATACACAACAAACATCATTCTCCTGATGCAATGTTACAAAATGCTAATCAAAACAGTACATAAACTGTAAAAACCTTTTTACGCCATCACCCTGTTGAGGTCGTTAAAGCGTCGCGTTTTGACGGAAAATAAAAGTTTTCATGACAAAAGGTTCTTAAAGTCGGAATTAGATTAGTAATGATGGAAACACGTAGTGCGACGTGTCTTTTTGTTTTTACAGAGTTTCTAGAAACGTTCATTCGTTATTATTTTAACAGACACACTCTTCTAGTTTACTTTACTTTTAACCTAGTCGTTTGTTACAATTTGTAGTCAAATTATTGTGTGCAAATCTAGTTTTTTAGTTAACCATCTTATTAAAATAAAATACTGTCCAAAATAGTGGATGCCATAACAGATATTAAGATATGAATAGCGATATACAAATAAATAAATAAATAAATATTTCAGGACAATTTTCACACTCGGCACGATCTGATCCCATACTAAGCTTTCGCTTGTGTTATGGAAACCAGATGGCTGATAAACATACATATATAATCTAAAATAAATACTTATACAGATATTATATAACACCCAGACACAGAGCAAACATCTATGTTCATCACACAAATATTTTCCCCGGGTGGGAATCGAACCCAAGACCTCTGGCTTGGATGGCAGGGCCACTACCAACCAAGCCAACCGGTCAGTCAAATATTAATAATACAACATATATTAATTATAAAATGACCAGGGTTGTAATGCCAGCATATTGACCATACCTATGCCCACATCTTTGCAATGTAAATAGCATCTGTTTCCCTTCTAAATCTAGTATATTATGTTTACAAATCTAAAGAAAAACGTACCTAACCTCACGCCCCTATACAATGCAGCAGGTGTGCACAATTGCACATGCAGTTAATTTACATTACCTAAGGATCGATCAGCTGCCAACTACTAAAGCCTCACTTTATTGATAGAACATGTATTTCACATTGTACATTTATACGGTAGAGGTAAATTTTTATTAATACTTAGATCTCGTTATTAATAAGGCATCATCTTCCTTCATTAACTTTATTAACTTTGAAAATATTTCAATACTTATGCTCATAATTGACTTGACTTTTATAAAATGCAGATTATTGAAAATCGAAGATGGATAATCGAAAATCATTCCAATATGGAAGACTAACTCACGAAACTATGTTAAAAATAATAATCAAACAGTTATAAGTTCTACCAGTACCAGTAATAGTACCGCGCGGGGTGCAGCCGCAGGGGACGAATCCCTATTCTATAAGTGGTATTTGTGAATTATATAGTGAATTAAAATTGTGTTGCGAAAAATAAATTAATTTTATTATACTTGTGTGTGTTTTTTTTTAAACACAATTAAGCAACAAACTAACAGTACGTGAATACATTTTCATATCTATATTTAAGCAGGATACTTTACTAAGTTTATTCTATCCTAATCCATAAGGTACACATGCGTATATTTTTGGTAGGATCAGAATTGTATACACTCAAAATAGAACCTTCCGAGCGTTCTCTTTTGTGACGACAGAATAATATCATAATATTATTCTTTTGTTAACGGATAAGCCAGACATCACCGATCTTAGTAATAACTTTTTTCGGTTATTTTAATTTGAGAAGCAGTCAAGCAAATAGTCGTAAACGGTAAGTATGTAAAAATTAAACACTTATTACCGATTATTAATTAATTCAATATTATTATTGCCTAAAGAAAATTACAACTTTACTTTTTTTCCTATAATAATTAAAAAAAAACCAGGAAAATAATACGGAACAAAATTATAATGTAGTAACCATAGAAAATCCGGAATGTTTTGATTATGTAGGTAACAAAACGTAGGTATATAATACAAACTCAATTCTTTATCTATAACCTTTGCTATCACTACTAATATTAGCACAGATTTCACCTCACTAAGGCCGATCCAAAGCAAAATACAAGAACCACGCTAAGTGGCTCGTCAGCAGACAACTTCTAGGAAATGCAGTATTCACGTGTCCCGCCTGGTTCTGATTCCGTTTGACAGTTCCACATTAATGAGGAAAGTTTCCATTGTCATAGCAACACAGATGTCCAATAGTGTTGGGACAGTGTCGATATCGATTTTGGTAGATTGTGTCGATTGTAGAATGAGGATAGTGTGGGAATTTATTTGGTAGTAAGATAACTAAATGTAAAATCCGCTGTTTTCTTTTGGTATCTGCAACAGAAAGTAAAAGATAAACACCTTTGTACAATAACCATTTTTCAATAGAAATGTCTTACATTGTATAGATATTATGTACTTATAAAAGATATAGTGTTATAAATAGAAGCGATTTATTTATACACCAGTGTATTAAACAAGAAAACTAAAAGAAATACAGTATCTTAATATAATATCATTTTTGACGATGCTATGTAACATCATATAAATGTTTTGATTAATTTCCTATAAAGGCAATTCACTAATGTATATATACCAAAATATTTTACATACACAACAGACATTTCAAAATATGGTGTAAAAGTTTAAATTCCGCACATGAAATATCTCTTTATCGTCGTATTTTGCGAATTTCATCAGAAACGGAAAGCTTTTCAAAGTCGTTTGTAAATAGGAACCCAGATGTCAGGCGGGATTATAAAATAGCTTTGTGATACGAATGAATAAGTCTCTGAGCCCTCAATTATTGTACAAAACGTATGTATCTGGTAATAAGGATATTGAAATATATATGATTATATCACTACATAGTATAAAACAAAGTCGCTTACTCTGTCCCTATGCCCCTTTATAGTTTATAGGCTTTAATTTTTAAAACTACGCAACCGATATTGATGCGGTTTTTTTATTAGAAAGATTGATTCAAGAGGAAGGTTTTAGTATATAATTTATTAGGTTTTAGACAAAGCGAGCGATTCCGCGGGCAGAAAGCTAGTTATTATAAATTTTAACAAGCTCATTCTGAAACTAACATTCTACAAGAAACTAACTTCCATACTTACATTTTTACGTAAAACTCAGATTTACCGATTTCATTAAGATAGAAAAGGATTCAGTATGTTTTAAACTAGTGACAATCCATACTAATATTATAAATGCGAAAGTAACTCTGTCTCTCTGTCTGTTACTCAATCACGCCTAAACTACTGAACCAATTTGCATGAAATTTGGTATGGAGATATTTTGATACCCGAGAAAGGACATAGGCTACCTTTTATTGCGAAATATGTACCACGGGCGAAGCCGGGGCGGACCTCTTATTTCATATAGAATTACATGTATCATTTTAATTTTTATTATATTGTAAGCAAGTAACAGATAACTAGCAAGTAACAGTTTCACAGATAACTTCAATAAACAGTTTCGATGTAACAAGTTGACATCTATTTCAATTCATTATACTAGATATTTGTTCTTAATGCCCAGTCTATGGCGAGATGTCTGCATTGCTAGAGTTGTGACGTTATCGATAAACTAGTGATGGCTTATCGATATACGAAGAAACATCGGAAGCTTTATTGTAAGTTATTTATTTATAGTCTCCTTGACAGAGATGTGCTATCAGATATAATGTATCGGCTACATACAAGTCTTAATATAAAACAATATATCAAACATAATATGGATGGGACAGATATATTTTATTTATATTTATATGAATTTCAATGAGTATTTTTTATAATGGATGATGTGTTATGATTCCACGAAACTTTTTCAATACCTATTACATAGTTAAATAAACATATTTTTGTATGAAATACCAGACCAGATTGTTATCATAACAATCAATTATTTATTCAAATTTTATTTTAATTATACGATTGCAATACGTCAGAAAATCGGCCATTTTGTTGCTATTTTTAATTACTACCTTTCAAACCTTATACGGCGGCCATGAGATATCAGAAATTAATTGCTTACTAAATACTCTACGTGGAATTCTTATTTAATTAACGAAATTCCATACACAAATTAAGACAATTTAAGGTTTTGTTAAGTATTTAGCGTTTCTATACGCACTAAATGCTCGCCTTGGTTTGCGCAAGCTGTAAGTGTAACAAGGTTATAGCATATGAAATGATTACTTTGTGACTGTCAACTAACGCCGTGCGGTGACAGTGATGTATCGATATCGATACTTTTACAGGCGTGTCACTAATTTATGGGTAATTGTTTGAATTGAAGCGAATGATAGATTTAAACGGAGTTATGTGTGATTGGTGTATTTTTCGATTCTTTTGAATTAATTTGATAGATAAATTTGAAGCAAAGATAACCTGGATAACTTTAAAAAATAGAATTTATAAGAACCAAATACACACACACGCATACACACACAATATTTTTCGTAACACAATGTTTATATAAAATTGGAAAAAAATGACTCTACATGTATGTTTTGTAGCCGCAACTGTCCGTTTCTATTACACAACCCGAAACATCAAGAAAAAACTAATTACATTAAACAAACGACTACCCACATGCAGTATCGATAAGATTCTCGATAATTATGAAAACCGAACGCATCCGTACGTCCAATTAACAGATAAGAGTTTTAGGCATCACGACAATGTAGATAAAGCCATACATTTTCCTGGTTCCTCCAGAACCTGTTCCCATACAACAGCTGTCACTGCACGTTCATATATCACTATCTGTGATCTAGCTACCGTCCTATGTGTGACAATGATTGTGTATAATTTGGGAATATTTTGATTGTGTCTTCTAGGGTTGCAAAACGGATGTTTGTTTATTTTTTTCTAATGTGTTTAACTTGACGTGTAGATGTCTCTTGTCTCTACCATGCTGAAGTCAAAAGGCCGACCATCCTGCAAACACATTTTAAATGCATGGGACTTTATATGTGCTGTGATGTTATTTAACTAACAGCTACTATAAAAATCACCTCATACTATACACTATACAGCATATCTTTATTGTTTTACTGAAGATATTCCATACTGTGACTTCTGATCAACACTTTGACATGATCGCACTTGCATTACAAATGCTTTTGGAGAAATAATCTTCACTTATGTAATTTATATCAAGCAAGCGCATGAGAACGCTTTCAGGATTATTTCACTGCATCAAACGTGCAAGCACACTACACCACACGAAGGCTTCACATTTAATAAGACGGGATATGAAATTCCCACAATTGAATTCTAACTAGGGAATGCAATCCCGATCCCGCGGGATCCCGATCTCGCGAGATCTCGTGTAATTTTTCGGGATCAATCCCGACGCATCATATGACGAGATCCCGTTCGAGATTGACGGGATTAGGCGGCAGTGGTCAGCGACGCAACACACAACCACTCGGGGCGCAAGCTTTTCAATTTTTCCTAATTCCCTTGAAATAAGCTTATTGTTTTGATTACCTAATTTACCTACGTTAATTTCCTTACAACCTGATTATTATTTAGTTGGTAAGATTGATTAAGATTAAGAAAGATCAAATTAAAGCTTTGTGACGTGACATAATAAAACGAAACGAAATTTGTACGTGAGCAAAAAACTTTGAACAGAAAATTTTTAATCTACCTACCTATATGTATTTATTAATAACTAGCAATGCCCTGCGGTTTCACTCGCATAGATAGCGATATCGTGACAGTGAAAAGTCTACTATAGGTCGAACTATAGGTTTAATTTTTAATCACATGAAAATCACCTTTACCCCGTCCCGCACTACGGCCTGCTCGAACAGTATACCTACTATTTTCCGTAGATTGACACTTTTAAAAATTCGTTATATCTTTTGAATGAAATATCCAATTCTTTTCATTTAAAAAGTATTTTGCTGGTATTGAAACAGTCTATAATAAAACATCATTTAATGGGATAAGGATTAATATATGTGTATGGATAACATGGTTTGATTACTGTCGGCACTTCTATTTACTTTGAAAACGTAAAAAAGTCGTTGTAGTAACATAACTACTGAAGATGGACATAATATGGTATCGCTGACTTTCTTGTAGATATTGATCCATTCTAAAATACCTTAGAACATTTTTTTGTTCTATCTTCCATAGATTCCGCAGCGCACGCGATGACAGAACTTTTATTGAGGATTTTTTTACACCTTTACACCTTGGGTTACATTATTGCATTTTTGGTAAGGATCTCTATTTATTTTCAAAATGCAATATAGCCTATGTTTCTCAGTGAGGATGCAGCTTTCTAATGGTGAAAGAATTTTTGAAATCGGTCCAATAGTTTAAACCATACATACATACATACATAATTACAAACTTTTCCTCTTTATAATATTAGTATAGATTTCGCACTCTGGCTATAAGATTATCTCGCAACAACATTTAATTCCTAGAGTCATGTTGTAATGCAAGTGGGACACTAAAATTTACGATATTTTAAATTTTCGATATTTAAGATTATTTAATATGTAAAAATTAATAAAAAAATGAAAATAACTGTTTTCTTTTGATTATTTTTAGATACATGCATAAGTTTGAAAAATGTGTGACGTAACATTAGGGGGGACGGGGTACTAAGAATGTGGCAACCTGTGACAAGGAGGGGGGAGGGGTTGAAAAGTTCTAAAATTCGCGTGACGTAATTTATGGATGGCCCCCTATCACAAACAAGCAGTTATTAGCTTTTTCAGTCATCTGAATTCAACATTTTTTATTTATTAGACGGGATCCCGAAAATTCCGGGATCCCGCGGGATTGATATTTCTAATCCCGCGGGATCCCGAATTTGCAATCTCGAGTCGGGATTGCATTCCCTAATTCTAACCCCACAGCGTGGTCACCGCATTCCTTATCTATCTTTCTGCCAAGTTAATCGCAGGCACAATCTTATCTCGACATCGTTAGGTAAAAGTGATTGCAATCGCGTGTGTTGATTTGTGAGCTTGACTGAGCTTTCTTAGCTGTTAAATAGAATAGAAAATTTTGACAGTCTTTTGTTATCTAATATGAGAAATCGGTTACAGGGGGGTAGGTTTCAACCTCGTCTTGTTACGAATACACATTCTGACAATTTTGAATCATTTTATTATATGTAATCATGTGACGATAAATTATGGTAGGTACTTTGTGTAAGTATTTTACAAAAGTTAAGGTATATGGTAGATACTAATAATTAAGGTAAAATCTATATAATCTATGAATACATACATACATACCATAACATGTCAAGAATAACGAAAATATTAAAAATATATATTATCTTGATTCTGTTTGTTTAGAGTGTAGCAAAAGTATCATTCCCGTAATCAACCCGCTCTTTTAATCCTGCTCCTTTCAAACACGGACTACCAGGATCTCTAGTCTCAAAGGTCAACTATGAAGCACATTAATAACTCCAGTATAATTGACATAACGTAACGGGCCAGCAAAATGTAATTCACACATTTCAATAGCAAAATAAAGCTATGCGACGTGCAATTACAAGATCTCAGGCAACCAATTATCTTCCTAGCTTTGTTTAGCTGAAGCATTGTCTTGACTCTCGAGTTAATTAAAACTCAACCCACCTTGGGATCATCGTGACCTGACGTTATAATTGTGTCTTCAGTTTTAATGTGCTGTTTTAGTTTTTGTTTGATTGAACTTTTCAATTCATTCTCTTGTTCTGCTGTGCTGTTTATTTGAAGAATTTTAAAATGATATTGTATCATTTGTCCTGCAATGTTTTATTTCTTAAAATTGTCTGATTTGGATGAAATTTCTGACATAGCATATTACAGTTGTAAAGTTAAATTAACACTAATTCTTTTCATCTAAGCATATCCTTCATAAAGTAAAACATGACACAATTGAGTTCGATAACTTATAAACAAATCAAAATATTTTTAACCCATAGAAGACTTCCTAACCTGGCCATTACCAGTACCATTTCGATTGTATCGTTATGGTACTTCAGTATTCGTTCTAATTATTGACGATACTACCACATAACCAGTTAAAAGTCGTTCACAAATTACACCCTCTAATAAGCAGCTTTCGCCACACGTTGTGGTACTCATAAAAAGCCCAGATAGCATCAGCGGCACAATCCATACATATAATAATCTGAAATAAAATCTCGCGACACTATCGCGGTTGGAGATCGGAATCTCGAGTGTCAATATTATATAAATTGTTTAGAAATAGTGTTAGATAACTGTTGCTTATTAATTTTGCAAGCTTTATGAGTGCCGGTATGTGTTTTGTGTGTTTGTGTACTAAACATGACGTATGTATTGTTTATCTGGTAATGTGATAAATGTTATGTTGATGTAATGTTGATAAATGTTCAACATAAGTAAGTTTTGATTTCACGCGTGATTTGCAAATCGAATTTGAGGATTATATGTGGAAATGATAAATGAAAGTTTAATTTTAAACATTATGTAATTTTCAATGCAAAAACACTACCTAAGTAGCAGGAAGTTTTAATAGCTTTTTAAAGCTTACAATATTATTTTAAAACGTTAAATCTCTAATCGCTTCGTCTTTTATACATCGATTATGACACTAACAAAACCATTAAAGATGATATATCGATACTTTTATTTCATTATGCACAACACTAATTAGCGCATAGGCGTATATCTTCAGCTATGCGTGATGCAACTGTCAAAATGATAGACATCGCGACGCCAGCATTAATCGAAATCAATCAATCGACGAATAGAGAATTAGTGGTGCGAGCGTATATCGATAAACGGTAGTGGGCGGCAAATCGACTGCGAATACATTTGATCTCGCCTGCGGCTACGTTTTCACTTTTAGTACCAACAACGTATTTTAATTGATTATTGTATAGAAAAGGAGATTGTATTCAATTGATGGGCAATTTTTAGAAATTATCGAATCGCTTAATTGGCTGAGTTGGATTTTTTTTGTAATCTGTTATGATGTACTTTTTATACATGTCAATTTGTAGTGATCATTATAATTGGCATGTTTTCATTAATGGTTTGAAATTATTTTCTATAAACCTTATATGTTCGGCCAATTATATTCATCTTAGATATAGATATAGATCTTAGATACATGCCTGCTAAATTTACTTTTTAATCAATGTAAACATGTGCTATTATGTCTTGATACAATGCTTAAAACAAAACAATTTAAAATTTCCAAACTTGTCCATTTGAAACTACTTCAATTACCTATGATCAATTCCATTCAAACCGTATACTTTCACGACGCTCGCAATTTGAGAACAAGCCAGCTATTCTCTATAGGAATTGATTGAGAAGCGATGCAGTAGTTAGCTGTCAGGGGAGTGATGCAAACCGTTCTGTGACCATTGAGATAATATTACTATACGTATGGAGGAGACACCACGAACAAAATCTGTGCGCCATTTTTTTGCTCTAACTAAGTTTTAAAAATTATTATCTAGTTAGGTTCTTACCGATGAAAGTTATTCCTTTGCACATTTCCGTATTATTTGTATTATTTGTGCAATATCGTTACACACACGAAGGCATATTTGATGCGTTTCACTTTAAAACCATTAAAAAAAACCGCTCAACATACGTCATGTGGCGTATGTTGAGCGGAACATAAGTGATGTAGGCGGTGTCGTCTCCATATATGTATATCTCAATGTCTGTGACACGCAATTTCACACTGATTGTGGGAACGTTTGTATTACTCTCTTCCGTTTAAACAGTGGATTAAGTACGCGAGAACACGACATTGTAAATGACTGGATTATGGAAAAGGATGGAGTGACGTAATTGGCGGTTGTTATCGTGTTGGCGTGTGTATTTTTCCTGATGGATGCTACTTAAATTTAAATGCCTAATAGTTATGTACGAGTGGGAAATAAGGAAAGTGCAAAATTGTCATATTTATATTATTTTTATCGATAAATGCTGCATCCCACACTAGCAACGCAACAGTAGTATTGTATGGAATATTTTTGTTAATAAATGATTAAGCTTGTGTTTTGATACTTATTATATCGACCTTGTAATATTTACAATGAAGTTGTGAAGTACATTTGAATAACCAAGATTAAATGATTAAATAAAGCATACTCAATCTAAGATCAGATTCAGAAAGTCGATTTTTTAGCAAAATAACAGTGCTGTAAATTTTAGTATCTTTGAACGGGCCTTCGATTAAAAAACGCTTGAAATGTTTGAAATCGAATAAATTCTTCGCAGTTTGCAGTAATTTGTCAATCACATCACTGTCGTCTAAATGCCGAGCTAACCTTATAGCAATTATT
Source organism: Colias eurytheme (assembly GCA_907164685.1). Classification (NCBI taxonomy): domain Eukaryota; kingdom Metazoa; phylum Arthropoda; class Insecta; order Lepidoptera; family Pieridae; genus Colias; species Colias eurytheme. The sequence continues at coordinate 98,314 of CAJQZN010041607.1, forward strand.
GTTAATCTCAGTCCTCAATTACTGACATAGAATGGGCATAATAACTCCTTGAATTATTTGTCCAGGTTTTATAGTGTGAAACTGTTTATAAAGAAATCAAGGACGCTATTAAGGTTGGTTTGTGCTTGTAACAGCGAAACGCTGTACTGATTTGAATGAATTGTACCGATATAATATCTAGTTTTTGTCTTAAAATAAAATGTTACAAAGGGGAAACAAAGTATGGTGGTGTAAGAAATTAGAAAAGTAATTTGTGATCTCCTTATTGCTATATAATTCAACATACTAAAAGTAATAAGCTAGTGAAGACGCGTGGTAACGCTAGTATAGATATAGAAATACATCAAGCAAATAAAGCTATTACAAACTATGTAATGTGCAATTGTAGTCAAAATACAAAAAATTTACTCATAATAATAATAATATTTTATTTGTTATGAAACAAATGAAAGAATTTTATTTATTTATTTATTTAAGATGTGATGTGATGACTTTCATTCACATCATTTTCCCAACAAGTTTAGTTATTAAATTCGATCACGAAAACTGGAACTCCAGCGAAGCCTACCTTTGTTTCAGATAATAGTTTCATTTCCTAGTCTATAGGTTTTCACTTCATTACCTGCTAGCGCTAACAGCCAGACACTTCAATGGTCCGATCCATTATACCCTTGAATGAATAACATTCACACATAAATTTCATATTTGAAATTAGCTCTGGCACCGTTATATGCAAAGGAGTTTGACAGATTGCTTTATCGATACATCGTAGTGACATCTCTATTGGTTGCCGTTTAGTTAAGGCTCAGTAGTATATTCTATAGTCTATGGTTGAAATTTGAATGCATAGAATAGTGTTGTGTCAAAGATTATGTTGTTGTTTTATTTAATTTATTTTTTTAATCAATAAATTTTATATTGCTTACTTTTTAATTGTACCGATATGAGTAATGTTCGAGTGTGTTTAATGTTATAATATTGTTGCGATAGATAGAAGAACTACATATATAAGATAACTAATACATATATGTTCTCTCATTATTTCAAAAATCTTTAAAAAATTGCATAACATTTTTAACTAAACATCCTGACCACGTTCTCACTTTATTATTATCACACAAAAAGTAAAAGTTACTCTAACTGGCTGAAAACAAGTGACTAATTAAAAAAGTAAAAGGCCAATGACCGCGGGCATTGTTGTGATAGCAATTCGCTATCAATTAAAATGTAGAGGAAATATAGAATTAGGAAGTTAAATGTGGGCCTTGTTAATAAACTTAATTGATGTTTATTGCAAGCGTAATTTGTGTGCGCGGTTCTATGAAGCTTGTTACTTTGTGATGGATTAAAGGGACACCGAGACATGGACAACGATATATAATACTAGCTGTGCTCCGCGGTTTTACCCGCAGTGCTCCGCTTCTGTTGGTCTTAGCGAGATGATATAATAATATGCCCTATAGCCTTCCACGATAGATGGGCTATCTAACACCGAAATAATTTTTCAAATCGGACAAGACGTAGGGAGATTAGCATTCAAACAAACAAACAAAGCTTTATAATATTAAGTATAGATAGTATAGATTATGTATATTTAAAAACTAGTATTTCCACCCGGATTGACTCGAGATATAATAAATATCTTAGGATATACAGAATAAAATAATGGTCTCTTGGTGACAGAATGTTCGAAATCATTCAAGTGGATCCGTAACAAACATTTAAAAAATCTTTTCTTATTATCAATAGAGATTTAAGAAAGGAACCAATTTTATAATATCGTCTATAATGTTTCTATAGGTTCTGATAGACAGATAGCATTACTGAAATCTATTATAAGTACAAAAGTAAATAAGATTGATTGCTATTTATAGTGTGGCTCGATAGATGCATATTTTAAAATCACAAACATATTAACATACCTTTTTAGGGTTCCGTAGCCAAAATGGCAAAAACGGAACCCTTATAGTTTCGTCATGTCCGTCTGTCCGTCTGTCCGTCTGTCCGTCTGTCACAGCCGATTTACTCGGAAACTATAAGTACTACAGTGATGAAATTTGATGGGAATATGTGTTGTATGAACCGCTACAAAAATATGACACTAAATAGTAAAAAAAAGAATTGGGGGTGGGGCCCCCCATACATGTAACTGAGGGATGAAATTTTTTTTTTCGATGTACATACCCGTGTGGGGTATCAATGGAAAGGTCTTTTAAAATGATATAAAGTTTTCTAAAAAACATTTTTCTTAAAGTGAACGGTTTTTGAGATATCAGCTCTCAAAGTCGTAAAAAGTATGTCCCCCCCCCTCTATTTTTATAACTACGGGGTATAAAATTCTAAAAAAAATAGAGGTGATGCATGCTAATTAACTCTTTCAACGATTTTTGGTTTGATCAAAGTATCTCTTATAGTTTTTGAGATAGGTTGATTTAACTGTAATTTATTATATTTGCTGCTACGGAACCCTTTGTGCGCGAGCCCGACTCGCACTTGGCCGGTTTTATATGTTACCATTTTCACTCTACCAGTCGAAAAAAAATTATATTGCGGCTGAAAATATTATTTACGCGACGTAAAATATATTACTCGTAATAAGTCTTTTCAATTTAATTATTGATTCAAAAGAAAACATAAGTTATATCAATAATTACATCGTATTTAAAACACCTCGAATAATTGTAAACATTACATTGAATAAAAGTAATCACGGAGTTTTCAGACAAGTCAATTTTACTGATTTGCAATTCTAAACAGCTTTCCTAAGCTTTTATAGATAAGTGTTACATTGAACAGAATAATTTGCGTGTATAAATGCCAATTACAGACGCTATACGTTAAATCATTTATGGGTGAAATTACTTTTTAGTACATAACGTAATGTAAAGAAAGTGTGTTTTTTATGTAATTTTTATTAGAAAAAGAGAGTATGCAAAGGCCGGCCTTATTACTATAATCTCTTCCTTTTTAAAGCATGTATTAGAAAGAAAATTAAAACATCTTACCTTCGTTAAACTATCTCATGTCGTTGCATTATTTGAAGCTGCTTTTTGAACACAATATTTGATCAACAAACAAATCAATGAAAAGTGTTATACAAATAAACTGCTCTCACTTCTCAAACGAAAAGCTTCTAATACAGCAATTCCAATTATTCCAATCAAGAACTGATAGGATTTGTTTATTGCTTTAATTGAATATCTGGTTGTTTTAGAAAAGGAATAAATTGAATACAGCTTCAGTTCTTAACGAATGTTTGAAGGTCTAATTATTAGGTTAGATATTGGCTTTAATTTTAAAGGTCAAAAGATACAATTTAGTTTTTGTTTTGATAAATAAATAGAAAATTACGAATGTTAATAAATCTGATAGATTTTTTAACATTCGTAATTAAAACTAATTACGTAACTATTATGAAGAGTTTGTTTGTTTGAACACGTTATCTCAGGAACTACTGGTCCGATTTGAAAAATTCCTTCAATGTTAGAAAGCCCATTTTGATAAATGGAATGGAATGGAAAGCTAGAGGTTATATACTTATATAGGTATATCATATCTCTAAGACCAACAGGAGCGGAGCAATGCGGGTAAAACCGCGGGTCACAGCTAGTATTCTATAATAATTAATGAAAAGGATAATTTATACGTACAATTCGCGATTACACAAACAGATTTATTATAAAATTGATAGGTATTTGGGCTTGAAAAAGCAAGTCGATTTTAAACGAATGAAAACCAAATATTATTTCGTATACCATTTTTCTTTTATGCTAAGTATAGGTATTAGGTACGTATTATCAATTTTGTAAAGTCAGGCTTTGTGAAACTGCCTTTGAAATTTAATACATAAAACTCGAAAAGTTTTAGTTTTAGTTCAGTTCATTTAAAATATTCACTAACGTTTTAAATGGGCACAAAATCATTAGAACAATCAGTTGCAGACAGTATTTAATCCAAAATTTAATCTTTTAGTTTATCATCTCCAAAGTATTTTATTATTATAAAAGCGTTTGTGCTTGTGTCAGAAGTGAAACTTCTTTGGCAAGATTCAAAATCTTCGCCTAGACCGTACCTACCACTCCATTACGTGACGGTATTGCAATGACGCGACATTGAAATTTTACTCTCAACGTGCCTAAAGAAATTTCACTTCAATATTATATCGTTATAAAAAGCTAATAGATTTAGGCGTGAAATGTTACAGACAGACGGACATACACATTAATATCAGTTGATTTATGGCACAAATTAACATTACACACATAGACACTTAGTGATTATGAGCGTGGGTTTAACAATTGAGTGTACTCAACTCATCAACGCGTTGTACTCAGAAATTGAACTTTCAACGTTTTGCAATAACATAGAAATTGATATTGAATTATTATAGCACATTTTGATGAGCTTTATTCAAGAACTAGCTTTCCGCCCGCGGCTTCGCCCGCGTTTTCAAAGAAAAACCCGCAAAGTTCCCGTTCCCGTGGGATTTCCGGGATAAAACCTATCTATGTGTTAATCCAAGTTACCCTCTATATGTGTGCTTAATTTCATTGTAATCGGTTCAGTAGTATTTGCGTGAAAGAGTAACAAACACACACACACACATCCTCACAAACTTTCGCATTTATAATATTAGTAGGATTACATAATATTTTGAAAATAACTTTAGTCTTTGAATCTTTTTAAAAAGAAGTAAGTTTTTTCCGTTTCTGTGTCTTCAGCATACATAGCAGTAGCGTAGGTAGGTACCTATACCTAGTTATAAAATTTGTATTTATGGTATTTTCTTTAAATAAGTTGTATTTATGGTTTAAAAGATTGTCCCCAAGTATAAAAAATAAATGTTTAGGCCTGTTTTCCTTTGGTTTTGCGGAAATTAACGTTTTTTCACTTCAGTATTTTTTACAGGCAAGAAGTTAATCAACTGTCACTGCCAGACTAATCTTGAAAGATAGTTCATAACGAGCCTAATAATTTAGATCCCAAAAAATACACTTGAACTCTTCCTACAGAAAACATAGCAAAATAAAAGCAAAATAAATTAGATAGCTCATTTATCGAGGAAGGCTATATATCATCACCACATATCATCACGCTACGACCAACAAGAGTGGAGCTACGGGGGTGATACCGCGCGGAACAGCTAGTTGTAGTATAATTAACTTGCAGTATCACTATCACTACATAGAATAAAACAAAGTCGATTTCCGCTGTCTGTCTGTCCCTGTATGCTAAGATCTTGAAAACTACACAACATATAATTTTAGTAAGCTTGTTACCGGCTCCGGTTGCCTGGAAGAGTTTACTTCTAATTGATAAGGCCGTCTAATAAACTATACTATACTTTGCTTTGTATACATTAGTTATGAGTTACCCATGTATAATTGTATAGTTTTAATAAAGAGTAATAAATAAAAACAAATAAAAATAAACATTTTGGTGCATTGTTTTTTTTAGTAGATAGAGTGAATCAAGAGGAAGTTTCCTATGTCTATAACATGCATTTCTGTACAAAAACGTATGTTAGCAGCTACTTAGTACTTATCAATACTATATCCACATAATAACGAATCGCAAGTCATTGAGAAAACAGATGTGATCTCTACGGGGAATTAGCCGCAAATAAAATTGCAATCACCTTTCAACGGATGCTATAAAAAGATATGACACGCGTGCTTAGCATGGCGTGTCGATTATTATGTTATGTTTTATGGCCAATCTTCACAATGGGCAGCGTTGGCCCAACAAATGATCGTCAATGTTTGCCGCGAATACCTATGAATAAACATCTATAATGACGGCTAATCATAGACATTTAGGCCCTCTACACTATCGTGATTGCCCCTACTCGCCCAACGCTGCCCATTGTGAAGAAGGCCCATTGTAGAGCTTCTGCCTGCTGCTTGACTCGTTTGATGTGACACCTTTTGAAATATGTTTTATTTATTATTATTATTTATTATTAGTTTAAAGGTTTATTTATATTTTGTATACAGATGCATCCAAATTTCTGATGCATCCTTAGTATACAACATCGTTCTTCTCCTACATTATACGTAACTTAATAAAATTCTATAAGTAGTACATTAAAATATATGTTTTATCTAAAAAGGGCTTTATCGCTTTGCGATAACATTGCCCTGATCAGGCAAAATATTTTATTTGTAGTTTCTTTTCTTAAAATTATGAGTATACAAAAACACTATAATAAATGGCTACATAATTGAAATTTTGTGTATTCAAATCTAGTTCTGTGACACGACCTTTGCAAGAAACTTCGTCCGCATATAAACGATGTAATTATATCTATAATTCACAACAATCTTACAATCGCAACGAAAAACGAAAGTATAGAAAGCAGTTTTTGCATAAACGCCACATAAAAATATTATAATAACTACAGAAACGTCAAATATATTTTCACAACACTGGTCGTGCAAGGAAATTATTATACGACTAAATTAAATGTCGCATCGTATTAATCAAAATAAACTTTCATTACGAACAAATTGGGTTTAGATTAAGCAATATTTTATGGCCACTTAGTGTTAATTCTGGTGATTTTTTACGTTTCTAATTTGCATAATGGGGCCGGGTATTTGGAATAAAAACTAACACGATGAATGTATGTTTTGCTCATCAATGTAATTGATCGTATACATCGATACTGGTACGAATCGATCAAAATATCATTACGAGTGTGGTCTAAGTTATAAGCGTATTTACTTTCCTGAACTAGGAGTGGTTTAAAATTGTGTATGCTTTAAAAAATTGCGTATCATTTTCTTATTTTTTAAACTAATTGACTAATTTGACTTGAGATTTCAATGTGAAATTAAAATGAAAGCATCGAAAATATCTGTAATAAATTTTAAAAACTACATATTCTGCAAGTACGTATGACATTTATTTAAGCGCATACTTCAAATAGTTTGGAAAATCCAAAAGTGCACGCCTCATAATTTTTTTTT
>CAJQZN010041608.1:0-31440 GCA_907164685.1 Colias eurytheme
CATAAAAAAACTAGAACCGCAAACTCATTACAAACATGAAGGACGGAAGGTTATACATAGTTATAAACTAGTGTAGTGTACTTGTATCGTTAATTAACATACAAGCTAAGGTTCACTCTAGTGACATGACTGTTTCTGTAAAGCTGTGCTGCAGAAGTTTTTCATCAACATCGCTAAGTAGCTCTTAATTAACTGTTGTTTGTTTAGGACCCATTCCATTATACTTCATTCTACGGTACCAGACATCTGATAATATTTTGGGTTGATTAAATTTTTTGTACGTATCAACTGGATCAAAGTTTTATAAATGTGTGTCAAATGATTTTTTTAATAAGAAAAGTAAATATGACTATTTTTTCATTCATATAGTAAGTAATAAAATACCTACACCATTAGCAGTCGTCATAAAATTTGTTAGATATATAAGGTAACGGCACCAGTCGTGGACAAGCATCCAGTAATGGACAAAATAAATATTAAATTTAAATATTAAGGCCAAAATTAACGTTATATAATTTGGCAATACTTAAAATAAAAGTTTGGTTCATAAGCTATCAGAATACGACACTTCATCTTATTCGGCCAAAATGTTTGAAGATGGCAGAACGTTATGTTTAGTTGCTGCGACTCGTTTCGAAGAAATCCGTTTTTACTAAGGAAATCCTTAAGGAAGTGAGGACACAATTTTGGTTATAAAAATTTTTGTATAAATGTCAGCAAAATTTGATATTACTTTTATTTATAGTAGTTAAGTGTACGAAATATTACACGATTTAGTATCATGATAGGTTATGTTGTTTAAATAAAATTCTTCAGTGTCCATAACTGGATTTAATTCTATGGATATATCCATTTATGGACATATGTCGAAAATAAACTTTTTTTAAAGTTATTATTTACATGCGCTTCTCTGTATTGTCTTTTCTTTCTGATTAATAATATATTTATCACGACCATTTCAAACAAAGGGTTCCAATATTGTACAACAATTGTCCATGACTGGATTTGCTTTGGTTCCTATAATGGACATTGATATTTTTGTTAAAATTACACTAATGGGTCCAACAACATAATATCTATCTAAACATGAAGAATATTTTTTAGAACAATGGGTCATTATGTGCTGTGCGACTCGTTCTCGGCTTCATGCTCTATCACTGCTTAGAGAAGTCGCATACTTATATGCGTATTGTAACGCATCTATCATAGAGAGTTCTCTGATGAACTGTTTGGATCGCTGTCTGCTGCTAAATTCCACCACCATATAGCATACACGCTTAAATTTCATCCACACCATCTTGACAACAGTTAAAAAAAAGCTTTTTGCCTGGTGCTATAATTTGGAATCCATTGTAGCACGAGGGTGCTACAATTTGGAACCCATATCGATGGACCGATCAGATCGGCTGCTGGCGGATTCAGATTGGCAATTCACTTCACGAGTGTAGCGGAATGCCAGGAAACAGAGAGATATGGTGGAACATCGTGAAGCGGGTAACATCTACCCCCCAAACCTCATGTTGACCACGTTCGCTCTGACTAGAGTGATATAACGAAGAAGAAGAATTCCCAAAATGGATGGAATGGCAGTACTTTTTAGTTATATTTTTCATCCCTGACTTATTGAGAAAAAAAAACAATATTGGTGTTTCGTAACGGACATAACTCGTATTTAACGATGCATTTGTCCAATTTTTGCCTAGAAAATGGAAATTAAGACTGTTTTAAATATTATAAGTATGAAAAATAATTATTAAGTACTATTTTTCATAAATGCATCCCCGATTTATTGTATTCCAATCATCATTTTCAAGATTCTATTGCTAACTATAAGTCCTCTCCAAGTGTAAATAACTGGAGAAACAACATTAGGTACAGTCCATAAATGGGTGTTCATAACTGGATGTTGTCCAAAACTGGATGTCCATCATTAGATTTTTCACTGTCCAACACTGGTGCAAAAAAGTGGTTTTTTAATTTATAAATAACTTCTTTATTTATGCATTGTAATCTTTTTTCTAACATGGGTTACGTTAAACTAACATTGAACTAAAGGTATAACTAAACAATATCCAATAAAGTTAAAAAACCTACGAGAAATTTGTAAAAAACTTCAATTTTTTCCTTAATCTGTACAAGACTGGTGCCGTTACGTTAAGGTATTTTCAATCAATCATACATAAACATACTTAAATTACAATCAGTCATCGGTAAAAATGATATTGGTGATAGATTAAAAGCCATTTATATCAAAATCAATCACTTCATACCAAGTATTTACATATGTACTTATACATCATCAAGGGAAATATTTAGAGCAAGGACTCCACAGGCTAAAGAGTATTTAGTGGGAAACACCTCACGTTTGACCTCAATCACACTGATTTACATAGTTACTGAACGAGCTCTATCAAGTACTAGGAACGCGACTCTGGTGTCATAATATTATAAATACTGGTTCTAGGAATTCATCTTAGTTATTATGTGTTCAAAAAATATGCCCAACTGCTTTGGAGCTATCATCGAAAAGTTCTTCTTCCTTTCATGAAGCTCTAGTTGTTTAGGTTTTATTACCCCTTCAATAAGCATTTTTTGACTTGGAACGACCGAAATAAAAAAAAGATGTCGCTCATCGCTGTAAAGTTTAAATGTTTAAATTATTATTAAATTATTTATAGTTAAGTGAAGCAAATTTGCACGAAATATTTTTGCTCACAAAATGTTGTCATCCAAGTGTTATAAGATGGTTATAAGACAAAAGCAATATAGTTTACCATCTCACCAAAAACAGCTCTTTACGTAATACAATTATATCACAAAGAGGAGCGAAAGCTTTGACAGCTGCTTTTCAAGATCAAATTACTTTTTTTCTCCTTTTATATGAACGAAAAATGATAGATATAAGATAACACATATTGTAATTTTATCATTATATTATTTTCATCATTTTATTTTTATTATTACTGTTAGTTTGGTATAGATAAAATTTCCTATCACTGCTTATTGTGAATGTGATGTGTACACCCAATGTTTACCTTTATATATATATATATTTTAATTCTGTACGTGCTCCTTTTCATGAATAAAAGCAGTCTTGCAGAGCTGGCTATAGCATGATATCGTAAAATCCGTGCAGACGATGCCGAGGACAGAAAGCTGCGCGATGCAGTAAATATACCTACTTGATTCGTGAGAAATAATAATTTATGTTTAAATCTTTTCACAAAATATCGAGTCCTACTCACAGCCGTTAAACTTAAAACTAAGTATGTAGTTAAGATTCCGTTCTTGATGCACACAATAGCACAAAGTTTAAACAGTAGATTATAGATACCTACATTACATTCTATATCAGTATAATATACCCACGTATAGACAACCTATATGTACAAACGCAAAGTTGCAGCACTCATCTCCGTTTCATCTTCATCATTTCGACATAAAACTCTGTTTAAAGCGAATCTTTGGTATCTCATACCCATACCCTAGCTCTATTTAATTACAGTGTTTACTTATTTTGTTTTCCAAAAAGTTTCTTAATCTATGATTTTACAGTGATTTTACATAATGCTCTCAGGTCACGTTAAAATATAATATGTACATATCAATGTACATTCTATGCTCTTAGTCACTAAGACTTAGTGCATAGGTAATCTTGTATCACAAATATCTGAGGTGATGGATAAATAATCGACTATTTCCTATTAGGTGCCACCAAGGGTGCCACAGTATTACAATATTATTTATACATTAGTCGAAACTTGTAAAATATATTCATTTACCGTAATTACTGCGTACTGTAGGCACAGACAATATGACTAATGTGATATTTTTACTTCACCTTAACGAGAATTTAATTACTCAGTGACCTTTCATCGCCTTTATGGCTATCCAAGTAAATGTGCAAGTAAACAATACCCTCCCTTTTATAACAACAAAGTTTTGCTTAATTATTGGGTGAATATCTGATGTTTATCTATAGTCCATTTTTAATTTTATGGCGCTTTGTTAGATGTTATTTATATGTGAAATTAATACCACATAAATATTTAATGTGAATAATGCACAGTGTGAATGTTACAATGTGGTTAGTTACTATATTCTCTTCAAAGAGGTTGCCCTATTTTCATATAACTTTTTTTTTCTTTTGGCTATTGCTAAAATAACAATTGTGCCATTTCAATAGTTCAAAATGGCTAAATGAATAAAAATAAGATAAAAATCTTAAAGTGTTAAAATCGAATAAAAATATAACGAGCCAATGGTAAGTTGCAGAGTATTTTATTTTTGGTGCATCATTAGTAACTTTAATTTAAAACGGATATTGTGAAGGAACCAGGAACAAACAGGAAAGATTTTGTTGTACTTCTGTCAAAGATACTGACTGTCGATGCAAGTGTGACTTCAAGAGTGCATAATATTATTTCAATATTTCCCTCACACGTTATAAACATTGAATATCATCGATTTATCTTTGCAGGTTTTAGTGTAAAATGCACAAGCTGCCACAGGATATCGTCGATTGTGTAGTTGGCATAATGGACGATGGACCTGAGCCTATGAAGAATTTTAAACCCGTACAGGTAATACCTTAACACGTTCGCTGCGGCACAGATATATCTGTACTTTCCATTACTGCGTTACGGGTCGTTTTAAACCTTGTCCTATACCAGAGATTGTGGCGGCACGAGGCATATTAAACCCCACCGCCCGTAGGAGACCAAAATCCTTTTTTTGGCGCCAAATAAGACAAAGTGTGCGGCTTTTGTCGTGATTATTATTAACAATGAGTTCATTAACCTAAATCTACCGCCGCCCGTGGTTAGATTAGTTAGTTTAGATTCTATGGGTAAAATAAAATGTGGGGTCTGATGTACCCCATACCGCACTGAACAATAGCAGTTTTTCATATAATTTAGTGATGCGAAAAGAAATATCGATTTTATTTAATTGTATTTATTTATCAAACTTATGGATGTTTTTTATTAAAACAGGCATTGTTAAGAAGATGCGGAGTTTTTCGTAACATCCTACACATCTCCTCTTCTTTGATCCCTTTAAGAGATGATGTGCCTTGTTTGTTGGCTTGTTGACTTGGGCAAGAGTTAAATTTTGATGAGCCATACACCGATTGCCGAGTGTTTTGGATTTGCCGCTAGTTGATTCAATGAACAAACACACTAATAGTAATCATGATTATCAACATATTTGAAGAAAGTTACTCAACATGTCACATTCACGTTTCTATCAACGATATTTATTATAACGAGTAGTTTGAAAATTAGGTACCTGTATCCACATTCAAGTCCTTCTTTGTAAAAGCTTCAATAAGTTGTTCCACAAATAGTCTCGAATGCGTTGCACAACACTAACCGCGTGAAGCTAGCTTAGGGTGCGGTACGAGGTGCGCGGTGGTACGAGGTGTTCGCAACCTCGTTCCGCACTGTATTAGAATTTTTATTTGTTCAGTGCGGCACGAGGTCTAAGAAACCCGGTATTAAGGTCGGTATACCATTGAACTAGGAATCAATAGCACATCTCAGATATATAGATATCACTTTCCTACACTGAACCAGATGGAAGTTATGCCTCCCGCACGCCAGAGAAGTTTAAGTTTTTTCCTACCGCTATAACGACGAGACACGGACAGGGTGTTTCAAGCCCTGTTTCGCAGCGAACGTGTTAATGTTATGTAACGTTACAAATCTGAAATCACAAATATATCATGGAAGAAAACATATTCTGTTAGACAGAATCATTTTTACAGTCTGAAATATTTTAATTTCTGTCAAAGTTTGAATATACCTTTTATTTGCCTTAGTAAGCCGATATTAAATGTGGGTGCTCTATGTGATTTTTTGAATACGTAATACCATATAAAAACTGCTACCAATTTATTAGCAAATTTGAAAAGCCCGAAAGAAAGCACATGGTAATTCTTCAATTAGCTATATTAAATTGCCTATTTATTTACCTATTTATATAAAACTCTACCTATTTTGCACTGACTTAGTTAACTGTTTTATCCATAAGAAAATAAAAAATGGCCTGGAGAAATTCTGGGCGAACCACCAAGCGCAATACGAGGCACGAGGCAGAAGCAGTGGGAGTCGTGTGAACCGTGTGCACCGACACAATGCTGCTTATCCCAAGCTGATTGATGAACTGGACAGGCGTCGGTCGATGACGAAGGTAATAAAAAATAGACTCTAATTTTATGCAGATAAGATAGTTTTAAGGGTACAAAGTGTTTGCAATAACGTACGGCTTGTTTCTTTGGAGTTCTTTTAAAGCTAAGAGAATTAATGTGTCTAGGATAATTATTGAATACTAGCTTTCCACCCGCAGCTTCGCCCGCGCAGTCAAAGAGATACCCGCATAGTTCCCGTTCCCGTGGGATTTCTGGGATAAAACCTATCCTATTTCCCGGGATAAAAAGTAGCCTATGTCCTTTCTCGGATATCAAAATATCTCTATACCAAATTTCATTCAAATTGGTTCAGTAGTTAAGGCGTGATTGAGTAACAGACAGACAGACAGAGTCACTTTCGCATTTTATAATATTAAGTATGGATTTAAATGGCTTATGTAAATTCGAGGTTTTAGTACCGTTTCAAGACCGTTTCAAAAGCTATATAATTTAATAGTATATTATGTATGTTTTTATAGTTATCTGCGTTCTGTAGTCGAAAATTATAAGAATATCATATAATGACAATCTTAAAGAACTACTATGTTAAACTTTATAAATATATAGATTTTTTGAAGGTTTTCAATAATTATTAATTTGATCCAGATAACTGCTCTAAAGAAAAAAGATAAGTTCCGAAGAGATCCAACTTTCAATGGTTGCGCAAAATTTAAAAGGAACAAGTACAGGCGCCGTGGCCGCGCTAAGTCCAAAGCAAAATCGAAGTCACGCACACACCGCGTCTCGTCAAGAACAAAAATAAGTAAACCACATTCCAAAGGGAATAATCGCAATAGGTTTGCATCACATTTTGTGACAACGGGATGTCAGTGCGCGTACGTATTGGTGAAAGATAAAAAATTGGGCACAGATTATGCGGGAATTTTCAATGTGGAATCAAAATTGAATGTTAATATGTCAAAAGTGATAACTGATGCGAAGGCGGCAAAAGCATCGAGTTCTAATGCGTCGAAGACACAGGCTAAATCTGTTAATTCGTCGAAATATCCCGATACTAGTGTAGCGTCTATGAGTACATATCATAGTTACGCTACACTGGATCAAGAGCCAATGGTTTAAAAGTTTAATTATGTTTTGTAATGGTAACGTCTTTGTTTCTAAATTATGTGGCATATAAGTAAATTATTTGCAATTGATTTTATTTTTTTATTATTATTCCTAAACCTCTATCTCTTCTGAAAGATATGTACATAAATTTTTAAAGAGTATAATATCATGGACTACTTACTTACTTACAGCTAACTACCTAAATAACCACAGAATCTGTAATGTTAATCTGTGGCACAGACTAACATTACATAGCTCATGTACCAATAATCTAGCTCCTAAAGATAGTACGGGTAAAATTATTTATATTTCTAAATGTATGCTGGAGGAATGATATGATTGTGCGTTTTTTATGTTTGAAACGAACCCATAATATGTATATTATGTACAGTAGAAACTGTATAAAAGTCGATTTACTTTATCATATGAGTTCAGCAAAGTTTTACCTTATAAAACTTTGTTCTTCGGGTTATGCTCAAGTTGATTTCAAGAAAGTTTTAACTTTTGACGTTAATCTTTTATTTTACTACATGATGAAATTATTATGTTCATTTTGAATAATATATAGGTATAAGAGGTACCTACTGCTATTTATGCTATGCTGATTTAAATTTCATGACTTTTCTGATATTAAAAAAAAACATTATCATCTTTAAAAAAATGTAGTTAACACGTTCGCGGACAGTAACGACCACTGGCGTCTAGACAGCTAAAAGTGATACGACAGTACGTCTGTCGACGTATCAGTTTTTACTTGCATAAAATCAGTACGCCAAACGACGAGCGATTTTTCATACTATCATAAAGAACGGCATGTTGTACTGTCATCACAGGTATAATTACGACTTTTGTACTGTCACTGCATTATTTACAAAAATTCGTCAAAGGAAGGTACTTTCACGCATACATTCATATTTTTTTACTCCTCTCCCCGCGCACACTACGCCCGTGGGCGTCATGTTTGCATACGGTTAGTCGAGTACTGCGCCGCTGCGGTGAATCCGCGTGCCGCGTATGAATTGTTGTTTATAAAGTGAGTATTTTGTTTCCAACGTAATTTAATTGTTTTACTCATACTGGATGTACTAATTCAAGTCTAGTTGCTTATGTAAACAACATATTTATGTTGCTATTGTTTGTTGTGAACACGATTTTGTTGAACTAAATTTGTAACGAATATTTTTGCAAATGGCGTCTCGAGACTCGTTCGAAAAAGAACAAAAACGTCTTCAAGACCTGTTTGATGCAGCGTCTACCCCTGAATCGAGTCCATACCCATTTGCTGATGATGGTGACTATGAATCTGACGCTGAGTACTTACGACGTTTACGCCTATATCCGTTCTGTCATATCATATGGTTTTTTAACCATGTGTTGTAACACTACGCCCCTGGGCAATGTATGAAAAAAAGTAGTGTCTCAGTAGCTGCAACCTGTAAACCAGTACTGTCCGCGAACGTGTTAACTATCTTATTCAATAAAACAACCATCTTTCGCGACATCTTACCTATATCTTTTGCGTTTTGCATTCGCGATAGTCCTTTATGTATTCTGTAACACTAATTTATCATGTTCTAATTTGGAAAAAGTGTGTTTGTCTACAAAATAATTATCTACGTTGTAAATAACTCATTACCCACGCTATATTATGTAATACCCCGGTGTGTGTACTAAAGAATTAACTCACTATCGAGCAGGGTTGCCACCGTTTTATAGATCGAATAAGGCAATACAAAACACATACAAGACATAAAAAAGGTAAAAATACAACATACCTATATACAGAAAGAGCATGCATGTTGTGATGCATGACTCGGTACTTAGCCCACGTAATCAATTTAACATAACTTACATTAAGAAACAAACTATGTAGATTTCATATTACGCATGTTTTTAATGATTTTTAAGATTTAGAAAGTAGGTAATTTAATTCATAAACTAAGTATACCTATAGAAACGTACGTAACAACTACCACGTACCTACGCAAGTTATGCATAAAGCTTATCAACTCAAAAGTTTTTCTCAACATCTTATAAATGTTTTTCTCTCTATTCAATTTATAAAGCTTATCAAAGATTAATTAAATTTTAAGAATTGTTAATCATTTCAATACCGCCCACATTCTCTGTATAGATTAGAGAGATTTATAACGCGTACTCAGATTTTCTTTAAATAACTTTTCTTGCCGAAATGTTACTATAGTTGTAAGAATATCAGGATTGCTAGAGTAGTCGATTGTATAAATGAATTTAAATATTCTTTCATGTCTCTATCACTATAAAATAATATTACGATTGACAGCCCTATCATGAAGCCGTCTGACACGAAGAATTACTTCGCTGAGCACTTAGAAACAGCCCGCACTGGGTTAATACTGCTATAGTGGCAATAGCGTAACTAGCACAAACTAGTAAATGTTTCATATTCTTTCTGAAAAGCCTTTGAGAAAAATGTGTTGACAGTCTTGTACTTGTCAGTACAGCTTGAACAGATAATGTAAGCGCTACATAAAAAATATGGTTTGTAAAATAGAGTTATATCATCCGTGGTACAGCTAAAGGTGAGAAAGCATTTTGTTTTATTCAAATACCCACATAATATTATGTATGTCTTTAATCAACATCATCAGCCCAAATACGTTCCCACGGCAGCAGGAACACATGCCTCCTATGAGAGTTCAGACCACGTTGTATTTATTACATTTTTTAAAATAAAAAACATAGTCTTATCCAAAACTCAATAGTGTTATCATAATTGTAATGACATAGAAGTTATGCTCAACAATAAAATACAAAGCTAATGGTACACGCATTACGCGCGTATGCGTGCTAATAATCTCACGGCTTTAGAGTTTAATGCGTGGTTGTTAATAAAACTAGACTACCATGAATACAATGTAATTGTATAGTGTTTAAATAGATTGATGTACAGCGATTTGGAAAAGCCACAATACTGTAATTGAAAACAATCTTTGCTTAAAATGACGATTTTCTTGTTAACTTAGTATACTGTATGTGTCGAGTGTGTGCCGAGCACACGTGTCAGAAGTGAAAATTTTGAAAAGATTCAAAGATGCCAAAATCGTCGCATTACTCCATGGCGTGACGGTATAGCCATGACGCAACCTTGAAATTTTACTCTCAACGTGCCTAAAGAGGTTTCACTTCAATAAGTATTATGACTTACTTATTGAAGTGAAACTTCGTAACGTTACAGTAGTCAGTACTCAGTAGACACGACTAATCTGATCGGTTTGAATTGAAATAGCTGCAAAAGGTTATCTTCACTGTACTTTTCTCAACCCACGTTGTTTTACAAAACAATCACTTATGAAACCCTTTTCATAGTTACTTAAATGTATGAATAGTCTCCAACGTTGTTTATTGTTCTGTGTTTGGCCTAAATAAAGGCAGTTTAGAGGGTGAATGGTTGATATTGTTTAATGAGTCACCCCAATTGTAAAGGTGTTTTCTTTTCATTCGTGGGCGGTACAGGTAAAATGGCGGTATGAGTTTTCAGATTTTTCAATCTCTGCCTATTTCATTTGATGTAATTTTCTTGAGGTGCATTAAATAATTGTAAAATTTGTTGCTTTTATTGCGTTCAATTATTTGATATGCATGAAATGTAATTACTAATAGTATATTAAGTGGAATGTACGCTCATCTATTACAGCTAATCATGGAAGAAAGATGAAGAAAGAAATGTATGCACCGAAGGCATCCATGTTTCTGTGTGTAATAAACCTATTTAGGTAAATTATATGAAACAAATACGCGTTCATAATTTGGCCGAGTTCCAACAATATATTATAAACAGTTTCATTTCAATAAATTTCTATCATGAAAGAATTATTTAGAAGTGAATTAAAATGGAAATTCAGTTTACAACAGTTCAGACGTTACCTTTGACATTTCAGAGTTCTCAACACTTTGTAAACTACCTTTCACTCAATTCTGTTCCTGACGTAGCCTCTGGGAATTTACACGTTCTTTCTGGTTTTACTGGAATAATCCTATTAAGCATATTCTTATAATATATTTGAATACAATTTTTGTCACTTAAAATGGTAAGCTAAGAAATATTCAAATTGAGTAAGAATAAAAGCGGGCATCATTTATTTTACTTAAGATGTTATCAAGAACGGTTCAAAGATTTTATTACTTTTTGAGACATACTTCTAAAGACCTAATATGAGATTTATTAGATGTTTTAATGACATAATATAAGAAGAAATGTAATTTTCATAAACTGATTAAAGCAAGTAAAATAAATAAAAAATTCTTTAACAAAAATAAACGAATGCCTGCACATAAAATAACTAATTTAAACTCTCGTTACATTTCAAAGCAATGGCTATAAAACTATCTGCAATTAACACACGAGAGTAACCCGTTCCTAAACTCAAATATTTTAACGAGTGTAGTATGTAAAATTTTACGTTTCTCCCGTAGTAGAAATTTCGTAGCCTCGTAGCTTCGTAGCATACGTAGTACGTGTCTACACTGTCTATGTTTGCTAACGAAACCTTTGTTTATTTTCATGTACGCCGCTTTGTGTATTCAACTTATTCTTTTGTTAGCATTGATGCTATCGTACTTCATCACTACATAGTATAAAACAAAGTCGCTTTCCCTGTCCCTATGTCCCTATGTCCCTTTGTACGCTTAAATCTTTGAAACTACGCAACGGATTTTGATGCGGTTTTTTTTAATAGATAGAGTGATTCAAGAGGAAGGTTTATATGTATAAAAATATCCATTAAATAGTGGAGAAGTACTGTTATTTTTGAGGTTTCTAAAGTGATGTCGTAAAAAATTACATTTTTTCCGCTTACATTGCAAACGCAGGCTGAACCCTACGAGTTTTATCAAAATAATGTACTAAGTATTATACACATTGAAAAGGTCTACAGAAAAGTCCGCGATGGTATATGTCTATCTCTTATGGATAACCCACAATAACTTTTTTTTGTCATTTACTTTTTACGACAAATAATGGCTAATTTTCGAAGCGATTTTAACCAATACAGCATTAATCCTTAACCAATTAAATACCTTGAATACATTGTTCATTTAATATAGATATATATATGGCCCTTTACACCGTATGATTTAAGTGAATATTTTCGAAGATATTACAGATTTAAAAATTGCGGGACGTACCGTTTGCGGCGGTACCGGCCAGCCGCCCGGCTATCTATCGGAGCGGGCCGCTATGTTTTTATATATGTACAACGTTCACAGTTTTTCTGTAGTGTATTTAGTATCAGCATTGCACCCGTGCGAAGCCGGGGCGGGTCGCTAGTACATAATATATTATACTTTCATAAATATTGTGTTTAAAATTAAGTACATTGAAACACTCGATCAAGTTTATAACTTAATAAGTCAATATTCAAGACATGCTTATAAAATTTATTATGTAATGATTTCATTTTATTATTTTTTTTAAATTTTGTAACCGCAAGGCGCAATAAATTGTCTTTTAAATAAAAATAAATTTGTCATAATATTAATATGATCTCATTATGATCTATACAGCAATTTTCTGTTGTCTTTCTAAAAAAATATACAACGATCAACGATACTATTGATATTTGATATCGCCGTGATTGACATTGAGGAAATACTGTGCGAGTGAGTCCTAAACATGTCTTTACAAGGGATTAGTAGTACTAATAGGTAACATAGATATAGTAACTATTCGTATTGAGGCAGTGAATTTTAAGTAGTTAGTAGAAATTTACTTTACAAGCTGTATTTTGATATTGACACAAGTACATTATCTTTGTTCACGGAATGTTCATTATTTCCATAACGCACTTAAAAATATTACTATGAAAGAAATCAAATTGTGAGAACTACATCAAATTTAATTGGGACCTCACTGAAGGCACCAGCTTACAAATAAAAAGAATAATATATAATTATATAATTATTAGGGGTGCAAAGAGCGTGAATATTGTACAAGTTCAATCGTCTTCATTTCTTCGAAACTAAAGTCTACTGCGCACTGCAGATACCAGTAGGTATGTGACATGAATTTTATAATCAGAATTTCAGGCTCAAGCAAGCATGCTCTTGCTTTATATTTTATTCGTGAATTTTCGAGCTATAAATGCAATACGACATGTTCAATAAAAATATCTTAAAACTAAGTATATCTCTTTGGTTTAGTTCCGAATTGAATAACTTGTTTTGCGGCTTACTGATACGTATTCGAGTCAGATTTGGGTTAGTTCATTGTTAGATGATTTAAATAAAATATGTACTGCAGATATATGGTATTCAGTATTCACTCGAATTTCTAAAATTAATATTTCTATAGACTAACTATAACTATAATATTTCGTTAGAAATTGCTTTGAGGTTGTTTATCATATAGTTTTATACATTATCTAAAAACAATATAATCTAGGTAGAGATAAACTACGATAACATGGCGCGCCCCTCCAAATTACTGTTTCAATGTGTGTAGTGACATCCTTACGAAGGAGTTTGTATGTAGTTGTACGTATTCGTCTTTAGTACTTTACGTCCAGATTTGTTGGTCAACTAATCATAAGTTGCCGAGCGCCCAAGACAACGCACGTGTCGTTTTCATAGAATACGTCAGTGCAGCGCCATTGATTAGAGCGTGACTAGTCGAGCAAAAAATCCGTGGATTTGTTTTTGTTTGACGGCCGTCTCATTACGCACACATGCGTTGTGAATCTTGGTGGTGCATTGTAAATACTTTCACAAATACTTTCAAACGTTTTGAATTTTGGAGGGGCGCGCCATGTTATCGTAGTTTATCTCTAGGTATGTATGTTGTTTTTGAGTTAAAATGAGAAGATTTTTTTAGGCATGCCGGCTTATGTAAAATATATACGGTAATTTAACTTTATAAACGACATGTATTTATTTATTGTAGTAGTGTTATCATATACGGCACGGTGTAGCTTGAATCATCCTTTAAACTTAACGTCAATGTAACGTGTCGAGATCGTTATGGATTGGTCCAAGCGACTCCTCCCCCTTTACCTAGAGAGCAGTGAACTTGCCAAATATCAGACTGCAGACACGTGGATGCATGCAGATTACGTAATCGTATATTTACTTCGTGGTTTTCCCTGACGCTCATCTCCCAAATTGTTCAATTCAAAAACCATAGTTTAGTACATTAGTACATTTAAGCTAAACCATATATATTAATGGGCATCTGTAGTGGTAAATTAGGAATGAGTCATCTACGCTCGAGCTACGCTTTCTGCTACGAACTGCGGTTTTTCACCATGTTGGATCGTATATGCACAGTGTGTGTATGTGTGTTAATGTTGTTACCTAGTGAGCAACAGCGTGGCCAGTAGATAGAAGACGGATGGATGCACGCCGCACTCGCAGTCGCCCTGCGGCGTGGCGGTCTGGGCCTCCATATCGGCTCCCAGCTTGTGGTAGGCGATGTAGGCGCGCGCCGGACTGCCGTGGGAAGCAATTTTCGTAGTCTTATGTCGACCCCGGCAATACTAAATCCGTTCATCTGGTCGCTGGGACCATGCCTCTCTTCCTGTGTATAATCATACAGCTGTAGTGGGAATATACATCTATGATCTATAATCTATATAAATAAAAAGAAATAAAGATGGGTCGCCAAACGTATTGCGAAGCGTAAAACTCGAGAACGGTGCAATTAATGCGGCTATTTTTTTTGTTAAGGCTCATGAGGCAATTGGCCAATTTAATGGTCAGTCAAAATGAAACTTAAATAATATTATATATCTTTGGGACATATATGAATATTAAGTGAAAGAAATAATAAATTATAGGTATCTATGAAATTAACGTTTCAAGGTGTTCATAATTTGTAGTTATCGCGACTATATTACCTTATATACGGACGTTATACTGTAAATTTGTGTAGTTACTACACGTTAAAGATACAACATTATCCGTTACACTTTATTAAAATAATAAACTTTGTATAAAACTAATTGAATATTTAAATAAATAAGGATGCATAAATTAAGGTATCGATGAATTCTAAGGGACAATAATTTTTATTAGATGAAATAAAAAAATCGTAAATGCATAAATAACTTTGGTAAATATTTTCTCACCCCAAATAATTCTTTGAGGGAAAACCCCGTTTGTTTTGAACACAAAATACCCTCCCTACGGTTGTAATTAGGTCGCCTTGTGTGCAGAAGGTAGTTTTAATTGCCTAATTAAAGTAATCGTTATTTATAAAAATATAAAGCACCCTCCTACAAAATGTTGTAAAGGGTCCTTATGCAGATACATTATTTAGATTTGTTGGCATTCTAAGTAGGTACTTTGCTTTGCCAAAGCCTGTGGAAATAATTTACCGTATACTTGTACACAGCTAGATAATTTAGGACTTCCAACTGCCAGACAAAATACAAATCTCCGTGATCATAAGGTGATGATCAAATAAAATCAGATGTGATAAAACATATTTCATAAAAACAAAGATAAGAGTTTGCCGTAACTTTAATCTCATTAGAGTTCAATGTCTCCTACATAAAACAAAATTACAGTCGGATTTATATTGTGCGTTCCAGATATATATATAGCCAACTACTACCTCAAACCATTCATTTTCTTTCCAATCAAAACAATACATTTTATCTCATTAGGTATATCGTATCATATCGTGACGAACATCGGATAATAGCTACAAATCGTACTTACCCCTTTCACGCGATTCCACTCCTTATTATTTGGGATAATGCGCGAATTTCCGTCACATTTTCCTGTAAAAAGTTTTTCTGGTTCTTTCAATACCCGTGATTGCGTGTGGAGGGCTTGTTGATTGTTCACTCGCGATGTCACCGGACGCAGAGAGCGAACCTCTCCAGCGGAGAATTACAAACAGACTGACGGGGTTGGAAAAACGAGAAAATAAAACGGCACGTAGTGTTGGGCGGGAGAAACTAAAACGTCGATTCTTTTTTTATTTCTTCACTTTTTAGACTAGTGAAAGCGTTCACACGTGTGGGAGTTATAATGCAACTGTTATTGGTGTCGGTACTTAACAATTTTTATACGATTGGTATGGACTTTTGTTCTTTAAAACTTATTTATTATCCGTAATAGATAAACTATGTAAGGACGTAAATAATAATGAAATAGTCGTATTGAAAAAAATAATAATATTGATAGGAGGCGCTATCTGCGCTCGGTGTAAGCTACAAAGGCCTTCCAATCATTGCAACCATTTTTAAATAGGCCAAAAACTTATATTAGTTATTGTTAGTATTGGATGTTAAAATTTACATGCCCCACATACAAATAATGTACAATACAGTATCGATATTCGATACTAGTATGTCCTAATGGAGCAACTCTATGGCAATATTGGGCGGACAATCGCTACAGCTAGGGCGGGGGAAAAGTCGATAGCTACTTCATGCCATTATACGATGCACGATGCACGGTGCACCATAATTAATTACAAATTGAATTTTATCGAAAATCCAATTCAATTCCAGCAATTGTCAACGCTGAATCGAATTCCAATATCGAAGTTTGTACACGTTTTTAGGTACAAATGATGTTCTCTTTTTGTACGATAGTCGAATACATAGACACTATAGACATTCGAATAGAAATCGGGTTCCCGCGCTTACGTATAAATTTTATCGAATGTAAATAATTCGTTCTTTGTTTCATTCACTAATATCCCTTTAAAAATTGATTTTATTTATTGCATATAAGTTTTATTCGTTCTCATTAACTGTTTTATCTTCAAGTCTTACTTTAAATAAAGGGGTTTGGGTAAAGTTGGCGTCTTGATGAAATTTCGGAGCCAGTGATGTTTGATATTTTAATAGCGTAATATTATATTCTGAGCAAAATAATGTTACATCATGACCGAGGAATTACATCATAGAAATAAGCAAGTTTTCTATTTCGTTTTTAAACTAAAGACATGACAACCATAAAACCAAATGAAAACTAGCAAGGGTTCTCAATTCTTAACGTAGGTACCTAAAGTATATTTAAAAAAAAAATATACGAAAACAATTTATTGTACAAAATATCGATATCACTCTTTCCAAAATTTCAATATGCTCAGGCAAGCAATTTGCTTGCCTTGCCTTGAATAGAATAAGTAACTGCTAGTATATGCACTAAACTTAGATGAAAATATAATAGTTGGTATTTTTTTTCTGTTTGTCTATTTTGTCTGTTTGAATGTGCGTCGCAGGTAAAATTCACTATGCCGATAGTGACAAAATTCTTACAGTGATAAGTAGACAAAATATTAAGGTTCAACTTAGAGACTACGTACATTTAATATCTTTAAGTAAATTGTTTAGGGGCATTTTAGGGGTGGTTAATGGTTATCCTTACAATGTTCATGTAACCGGAAAAAAAATCATTAAATAAATGACACGTCATATGGATCTTTAAAAATGAAACAGAGGTAGGTATTAAGAATAAGGCTCTAAATAAGTTTTTTTTTTAATAAGTTGTACGTACCTACGCGTTTTTTTAGTTTTCTATTTCACGGAATTCGAATCCACGCACGCGCGAACTGCTAGGCGCTAACACGCAGCCATAAATGCCCAAAGTGCCATTTCTTCGAAAATCCTCAAAATAAAACACTTTGAAGTCCACGCGAGTGAAACCGCGGTCGAAATGCTAGTTACTTAATAATAAAATTGCTTCTTACCTGGTTAAATTAGTTTATAAAATGAAATTATCAAATACTTAATCAATGAAAATGAGGATTATTATAGATACTTATGTACATTGTACATAGTTACTTATTAGTTAGTTATTACCTAAATACCTAGTTAATTTTATATCATTCTTTAGTAAAACTGTATCGATATCATTGAGATATACATATGGAGACGACACCGCCTACATCACTTATGTTCCGCTCAACATACGCCATATGGCGTAACTGCACGCTCATTTTTTATTTGTTTTAAAGTGAAACGCATCAAATATGCCTTCGTGTGTGTTACGATATTGCACAAATAATACAAATAATACGGAAAAGTGCAAAGGAATAACTTTCATCGGTAAGTACCTAACTAGATAATAATTTTTAAAACTTAGTTAGAGCAAAAAAATGGCGCACAGATTTGGTTCGTGGTGTCTCCTCCATACGTAGTAATATTATCTCAATGATCGACATTCGAATAAACACTAGAATAAAGTTTAGGTAAGTAGTTGAAAATTGAAAAATTCCAGAATCAGAAAAATAACTAATTGTAGGTACCGGTAATTTTGTAGTTCATCTAGATGAAGTTTTAGTTTATCATTCGTCGTTCATTCGTGGAACTCAGTACCTAATTGACGACACTACTTGATGCTGCAAGTACTTGCAACTATATGCTGTAGGTATTCATTTAGGTATATTTATAATAATTTATAGTATGTCTTATACATATGAATACACATACCAACATTATGCAAACATTTGATTTTAGGTGGTTAAACATTTTCTCAGGATGTTTTTCTTAAATCCAAATCTTCGGACGCGGACTGTGAGTGAGAGACACGTCGACACGATTTAATGCGGCCCTCAGATGCGGCCCAAGGCAAGCAAGGCATAAGCCTAAATAAACAACAACTGCCTAGTAAAAATTAAAATCAATCTCACAATGCAAACACACTAGTTAGATAAAAGTAAAAAAAAAAAAAAAAAACACATTGTTCATCGTAGTAAAAAGCGCGGGAATCTGTGGCGGGAATAACGAAGACATCGAAAGCATAGACTATAGGTATAGAGCATTTATAGAGTAAACCATAAACAAGTGAAATAA
The DNA here is from genome assembly GCA_907164685.1 of Colias eurytheme. NCBI lineage: Eukaryota > Metazoa > Arthropoda > Insecta > Lepidoptera > Pieridae > Colias > Colias eurytheme. Next base: position 19,048 of record CAJQZN010041608.1, read on the forward strand.
CTGCGAAGGTCATAAACAAAAAGAAAAAGTTGTGTTAAGTTATAAACAGACGTTCGAATTTGGTACGGACCGCACCGTGACCTTGGTGCGCTCCGGACCATATTCGATCGTGTGTACAGTGGTCCGCCGGACATAATTATTATTATTGACGGTACGGTTGGTTCGATGGTTTTTTCATCCGAACTTGGTGCGGACCGTACCAAATTCGCGCGTGTGGACGGGCGATCGCACCGGACAGCGCATTAGTCATAGACTATATACTTATTACAGCTTTAGTCACAGTTCTACCGCCAAACAAAACGGACGTCGGTCGATCGTTATCAATGGCGATGGCGTCGGTAGACGTGGCTAATACTGAAAAAAGATTAATAATATAAATTTTAGAACTCTACAAAGATTTATGATATATGACTGCATATGTCTGAATGAATCCCTGTCTTTTAAATATAATTTTGCCCATTCTTTTCTCTTCGTTTTCTTCTTTTCAATGGTTGTAACTTGTACTTGTACCAAAAGAAGCCTTGAACTGAGGTCTACATGTGAAAAAAATACAACATTCTAACCACGAATTTATTACGAGAAATAGATTTTCAAGGAATTCGGTTTGACTTTTAATGAGATTACTATGATCAATGCTCGAAATATTCACAAAAAAAGGAGATTAATTTGTATTAATTTGATATTATTGAATTGTCTTATAAATCTAAGATATTTTTTTTGTTCAGCTAATTTATTACATATAAAGATTATGTACCTACATATAATAATATATTGAAATATCGACTATAACTAACGACTAAAACATAAACAAAAACTTGGTAATAGATAGATGATATATATAATTTTGTTTACTAGGGACAACCCTGACATTCTTTGAAAATCTATATCTCGTAATAACTTCGTGGCTAGAATGTGGTATTTTTGTCACATGTAGCAACGTAATAAATTATCTAGTCATTAGTGTATCTATTTTTTTATACGAATTTATTTAGCTCAGTCGGCCGCGAAAATTCCAATATTTTAAATGTTTTTTTAAAAATCGTAAATTTAATCATAATTTTTAAACAAAGAATATTTTCTTTGTGCGGCAATGCCTGGACGGATAGCCGAAACCAATTGAATATTGAAACTGTAAAGGCGAAGCTGCAAATTAATTAAATGTAATTTTAAATTATCGTGCAAAGATTTTTATACATTCGCTTTAGAAAATGAAGAGCTATTAAAAGCTGTTTCTTCCAACAGCAAATATAAATGCCAAAAATAAATTTTCTCTATTTAACATTGCTGTTTTAATTATCTCCCGTAAAAAATAACTAAAACTCGTATTTTTGATGCTGTTAACCCTTAAATCCTGGCATCTTAAATACTGGCAACCCTAGGTGCGGTGCGGTCGTGTGGCGAGTCGATCGCACCGCACGAGTACGGTGGTCCGGTCGCACCAGTTCGAACGTCTGTTTATAATTTAAGTACTGCACCAGCGCAAGCAGATGGCGTTACATAATTTCGATTTTTGTTTTAGAATATAAGCATAAACATAGATCTGGATTAAAATATATCCAATTATCGAAGAATGCTTCGATTTTATTTAACAAATAAAATTATTATTATGGCAACAAAATGTTATGATTGACACATGACATCTGACAGATGATTCAACTTTCAGTTTTCACCCCTCACCGGTGTCGCCGTGTCGGCCATTATTTACGAGAGATCACGTTCATCGGCTACACGACGCTGCTTTTTATACTTTCCACATTAACTCGGCGAACATTTCAGTGGAAAAAGGCAAAGATAATTGGAGATACGAGCAAAACCTAATATTAAATTATTCCTGGCTTAATTGTTTGAAAGGTGAGTTGATAGGACAAACAGGTATAACGTACAATTTCTCGCATTTTAATTGTGTTGAATTTACTGTATAAAAACGATTTTATTGCATATAAGTTGATAAAATCCACAATCAATAGCAAACAAGTTTACATTAGAAAGTTTCACATTATTGTTGTCCACGTGGTATGTGTAAAAGTTCTATTGTAATAAATTGTAAATGTCAAAAGTAACCGTTACAGTTTGCCGGCAAAATAGTTTTTGTTTTTTTATCAAACTTGTTTGTGGGTCATTGGTGGGTCAAATACGTTCGGCCATTGTTTGATTGTTTGTTTTATAATTTAAATAGATGGCTGAAGTATCCGAAGTGCCTACCACTCCAACGGAATTATTGGCAGTGGGTCGCCGACATCTTGCCGTGAGGGACTATGGAGCGGCTGTCGAGAGCTTGGCTAAGGCTTGTGAGGAACTAGCCAAGGAACATGGTGACACTGCAGACCAATGTGCTGAGGCGTATTTATGGTAATGTCTTTTTTTATTACACACAATGATTTTCAGTCCGTATTTAGTAATAAATGTGTAATTTCTGGTTGTTATGGGTGGAGGTCTTTGTGTAGCAGAATTATAGACTTGCTTGTAATAAACTAGCTTACCGCCCGCGGCTTCGCCCGCTTTGTCTAAAACCTAATAAATTATATACTAAAACCTTCCTCTTGAATCACTCTTATATATTTTAAAAAACCGCATCAAAATCCGTTGCATAGTTTTAAAGATTTAAGCATACAAAGGGACATGGGACAGAGAAAGCGACTTTGTTTTATACTATGTAGTGATAACATAAAGCTCAGTTAACTTTCTGTAAAACGAATTTAATAATATGAACATTAAATTAAATTTTTTAATAACATTTAAAATCATTTTTGGTTGTTTTGTATATGAATGTTTTTTATTAGGTATGGCAAAGCTCTTCTTGGTTTGTCGAGGGAAGAAAATGGTGTCCTTGGAGATGGTATGCCAGGAACAAACAATGCTGAAGACGATGATGATGAAAACGATGGTATGTTTGATTTTATTATTCATTATTTTAAAGCATTGGGTAAAATATGCTGGGCATCTTACCATTTATTTATTATATTCTTGTGTCTTTTCTGTTAATAACTAAAACAATACTTCTATGACTTGCATTACCTCTTTTTTGAGAAATTACAAGGTTGTGAATCCTTCTCCTCAATACTATTTTATTCAAGCTCTTTTTACTATAATATAATATTATCTTACACTAGCGGTTCGCCCCGGCTTCGCCCGTGGTACATATTTCGGAATAAAAGGTAGCCTATGTTCTTTCTCAGGGTCTAAAGATTGTCTGTGCCAAATTTCATCAAAATCGGTTGAGAGGTTTATGCGTGAAAACCATACATACATACATAATTACAAACTTGTGCTCTTTATAAAATTAGTATAGAATATGAATTTAAATATAAACAGAACAAGAAGAAAATGGAGATGACGATGCTATGGAAGGACAGAGTGAAGCGAATGGAGATGTCACACAGAAAGAGAAAGAAGTGGAACAGGGCGAAGCGGAGTCCACCACGAAAGATGAAGCGGAGGCAGAGGCTCCAGAACCAGAGAGTAGCACACAAGATGAACAGCCTGTAAGTTAATAAAGTAAAGTAGAACGCAGATTTACTGAATTAATTGGGACTTAGATGATTGAAAATTCGGATAATCGGACATAGACTGGTATTAGTAACTCAGGCCTCGGAACCACAGACACAATAGAAAATCTATTGTGTCTGGGACCAATCGGGCCGCTTGGGGCTCAATGGGTTAAAGAAGAACAAAATGTTCTATGCAAACTTTTTTTAGTTAACAAACAAAGTTCGACTGTAATAATCTTTTTTCTGTATGATGCGGGGTATATATTTTATTCCTCCTTTAATCATTAGATATTAATAATTTAATTCCCTATTTTTGTGGCGAGAGTATCTACTGTCGTAGATATTACACAGAGAAAATCATTTATCGTTGTAAGTTTAATACTTATATTATATGTATTTTAAAACGTTTATGGTATTTACAATAGATTCAATCATTTAAGTTATGTATTGTGCTTAAAATATAAATGAGAACAGTTTCATTTTGTTACCCCTCGTTTTCACCAAGAAACAAGTTAAATACTAGTTTGATACAAAACTTGTAGAATACTTTTCAAAACATAATTATTTGTTTTATACATGTATTGAGACTGTCTCAAACATTCTTTCGTTTACACTTTGTAGCCAACAAGTATTTATACAAGTATAAAAAATATATTTACATCTTTCTGTAGGGAACATCAAATGGAGAGGCAAATGATGAATCAATGGTGAACCTTGACAATGAAGATGATGTTGACAATCTACAATTGGCTTGGGAAATGTTAGGTAAGAATCATATTGTATTTTTACACGCTTTTTATTAGCTTCACCTGTATGTTTGATTGTAACCGACTTCTTTGGGCGCAATTTTGACCCACTTTAAACGGCCAGATTTCGTTCAAACTTTGTAGATTTATTGAGGACCGATGACAATACACTAATTTGATAAAATAAATAATAGTTAAAAAAAACTAAAAAACACGCTTTTTATAGAAAACCGAACTAAAAGCGTGTTTTTTAGTTTTTTTTAAACTATTATATTATTATTTATTTAAATTTTTTTGTGCATCGAATTTTGTAATAAAATCTGATTACATTTTATATAGTGCTTGCACACTTGCACAAACATAATTTATACCATTCTTTAAGTAGATAGATAGAAGATACCTATATTTTTGTAATCAAATAACAATTTATATACAGGTATAAGTGTTTTAAGTAAAAATATGTATTGTAAAGTAAATTATGGACTTCACATAATCGTTTTATTATTTTGGTTATTGCATTTAACTTTCAGTTCAAAGAAATTTAGTTTTATGAAGTTGCATAACTCTTCTTATTTCATTACAAAAATCAATTTATCTTAAGTATTATTTATAATTTCAGATCTCGCCAGAAGCATACTAGAGCGTCGCGCACAATCGAAAGCGGAAGCTGCTCGTACATTATTAGCTGATGTCCATCTTGCACTCGGTGAAGTTGCTCTCGAGAGTGAGACATATGACAAGGCTGTTGTTGATATGCGTAAGTAGTGTTTTTGTTTAATTTTTCATATGAAGTAGGCATTCAGGTTAATTCATTGAGGTGTATAAACATTTTTATTAGTTAGATATTTAAATAAAGTATGGTATGCTTAGGTGTAATTAACCCATTGAGCCCCTAACGGCCCGATCGGTCCACGACACAATAGATTTTCTATTGTGTCTGTAATTCCAGGGCCTGAGTTATTAAATGGTGATCTCCCATATTCTCTTGTTGTTTGGTCTGCCAATTTTATAAAAACATATTATGGTGTTAATAATTCGACTTCATATAATCGATATTAATTGAATGGTAATAATTTTATTTTCAGTAAGCTGTTTGGAAATTCAAAAGGAACTGTACCGCAGTGATGATAGGCGCATCGCTGAAACACATTATCAAATTGGTAAGTTTGATCTTCCTGTACATAGTAGAGATTTAAGTGATAAACTAATACAATTCTCAAATGTATATTCACTAAAGTTTAAATTTTTCCAAAATAATGAGTCATAATTATTTCTTCTAAATAAACTATCTATACTTCTATACTTCTATACTAATATTATAAAGAGGAAAGGTTTGTATGTATGTATGTATGTATGGTTTTCACGCATAAACTACTGGACCGATTTTGATGAAATTTGGCACAGACAATCTTTAGACCCTCAGAAAGAACATAGGCTACCTTTTATAGCGAAATATGTACCACGGGCGAAGCCGGGGCGGACCGCTAGTTCTATATAAAAAGTAAATTCCATTTTTCATGCTTGTAAATTGAAAAACGTTTTGGCCAGTAATAGACATTTGACTATTAAATAACATACAGCTAATTTGTAGGAAATCTTTAATTATAATATTTTGCATTACTCGCAGGTCTCGCAAATTCCCTCGCGTCAAACTTCGAAGACGCGATCACACACTTCAAGAACGCGGCGAACATTCTAGAAACTAGAATCAAATCACTGGAAAGTCCTACCGCAACTGTCGATGCTACAGTCAAGAAATACTCCGCAGATCCCTTATATTCGGTTGAGGGAGAAATAAAGGAGTTGAAGGAATTATTACCGGAAATACAGGAAAAAATTCAAGACATGATGGACTATAAGGCCGAGGTAAGACCCTGTGAATGCATTGAGCAGACTAGAGACATGTTGCGGAATATGATTATAAGGGAGAAAAATATGTGCCATATTGAAGTTGAGGCTTAGTTTCGTATCGAGAAGCTTATATCTAATACACTGGAGATTTCAGTATGAACATTAACTTGTAACAAGAAAATATGATGTTGAATGACGCCTGTATGTTTTTTTATCCCTTTCACACCCACTTGCCAAGTTAGGTGTGAAAGGGTTAAAAAAACATACAGGCGTCATTCAACGTCATATTTTCTTGTTACAAGTTAATGGTCATAGTGCAATCTCCAGTGTATTAGATATAAGCTTCTTGTTTCGTATCTAACTAGTATGGTTAGGTGTGTAGTTTTATGAAGTTGATTGTGAATAAGGTTAGATTTAATGTTTTTTAATGTTTTGGATTACAAGTTGTGTGTTTTTGACATTTTTAATTAGTGTTAGGTGAAATTGTTGCTGTGATGTTGCATTCCTATTTTAGTGTTAAAAATTGTTACAAGATATATAGGAATAGACAAATAACTTCATAAAATTACAAACTAATTCCCTCCTTATTACTGCTTATTATGAACCGTAATAACCATAATGTAACTGCTATCTTTTAGGCCTAAATATCTCCAAGGCTGACTATTAGTTGATAAGTATTCTGCCAATTACAATGCCAAATTTGGTATAACCGATGGTCATAAAGGAAGGAATCGTAAATTGTTCTGTCTCTCTCACACATAAGAACTCGTGTATTGCTGTCTTGCTTCCTCACCACCATTTTCCATTCCTTTCTTTATTGGCGCGAGTAACATTTTTAAAATTACGTAGACTGATAATACTCATTAGTATAGATATATATTGACTGCCGACTCAAGACTGATCTTTTAAATCTGACATAATGCTAATTTTTGTGAAATGTTATATGTATGAGTGCCTTTTTAATAATATTACCATCTAATTGTTGAAATGATACTTTGATATTATTATTGAATGAGTAAATTTTCGGTTTTAATAAAATATTGCAATTTTTTTGTTCAATATACTTTTTATGGTTATATATTCATTAATCTCAATAAAATTGTGAGTAGCAATGCTCTTGTAACAATAAAAATTACTTCTAAATTGTTGTCAGTATTATGTTATAGTCAGTGCCTTAATCTCGACGCTTTAGCGGTTAGTAATTAGTATATAAGTAACATTGTACTGTTATACCACAAGGCCATTTTTGTATTGTGATTTTTTTTGAAATAAACATGTTCGAAATTAACGCGTGTTGTTATTGCAGCGAACCCAATACATTGATGGCCATGTGGTTTTTGTTTGTGGTGTGTGGCCATTGATGTTTTTTATAACCTTTATCTGTAAAAATTGATATTGATTGTTTGAGAGAGGTAGATTTTAAAGGAAATAATCCTAATATGTAATTAATATTTACCACTGGTTCAAAAAAGTTTCTACAGAGGGTATTCAAGATACGACAAAATTGCTCTTTTAAAATTACATCATTTATTATTTAAAGTTATGATGCCTGAAAATAATATGGTTAAACAACTACATGGATTTTTCATCTTTCATATTATCCATCAGATCATTTAAAATTAACTTTTAAATTTAGTCCCACTAATCTCTTTAATGACAAAGCATTTTGTTAAAGCATAGTTAATTAATTTATGAATTATAAATAAGGAGATTTTCTATTATAATAAATGCTTTGCTGTAAAGATAGTTGTTGCTCCAGGCATCTTCTGGTCAGGTAGATGATAACAGGATAATAATATGATATTATTCAGATTATGAAGTATGTCAAACTCAGATACATTTTATTTATTGAATTAGAGCTAGCGCGCACGAGAAACTTTGTCTCCGCAACTATTTTGTCTCTCCCATCAATTTGTATGGGGAGTTGCGTTGCTACGTGCGCGCACTTTCATACTAGCCCATAGGTGGAAGAGACAAAATAGTTACGGAGACAAAATAGTTGCGGAGACAAAGTTGCTCGTGCGCGCTAGCTCTCAGACTTCTTCTGCACTTTTGAATCGGAAAAGTCATAAAAAATAGATAATTGGATTGCAATCAAATATGCATGAGTTTCAATAATTATAACCTTATTCACTGGATGTGTAATATTCTAAATTACATATACACAATAAGCAAAACTCATTTTTTATATCTAAAAATTTATGGATAAATAAGATTAGAAAAGCTCTGAAAGTATATCATTTGTCCTCCGAGTCTTTAGTCTGCAAAAGTTGAAGTTAGAAAACAAAATTTAAAATCAGTTATATCCATAAATCTATGATTTAGTAAAGCTGTTCTCTGACATATTAGATTGCGAGACGAGATATACTATGAATATAAATTATGAAATAACACTAATTTTTCCAGACCATAAAAAGAGTACGAGAAACACTCTGTCCTTCAAACGGAGAGAAATCCCAAAGCAACGGAGCCAGTTCATCATCAGAATCCAAACCAAAGCCCGCGGCTTCAGATATTTCACATCTCATCAAGAGGAAACGCAAGCCCAGTGAAACCGAAGAACCGGCACCGAAAAAAATCAATACGTGAAATAGTTTTAACACCTATCTATGTAAAATAATTGTGGACTATGCTCTCAGTAAAGAACCATTTTTGGTGTGAGTGCTAAGTGAAAAAATTGACACATACATAATATTATGGTGTTTGACCCAATCGTTTGAATTTAACGTGTTGATTATGAATACTGAATTGTTACTTAATTTTGAGGTTATATACATTTGAAATTTACAGGTTACTGAAAAAGAAAGCTTTAGATTAAATATCTTAAAATAGAGTAATGTTTTCCTTTGTTTTCTTTACAGGTTACTGAAAGCTTTAGATTAAATATCTTGAAATAGAGTAATGTTTCAGTTTTCAGAAATTACTAGAAACTTTAACGAGTTGTTAAACCATAGACAACAAATAAAGGTGTATTGTATAAGAATAATAATTTTAAAAAGCGTACAACAGTAATTTGCATCTTATTTGACGAGTGCGTGTTAATTATTTTATATAGATGTAAAAGTAAAACCCTTTAAAAGCCTAAATACCTATGTAAATAACGAGAATTAGACCTTATCCAGTATGTAATGTATGTAACCTTCACTTTATGATTGAGACAAACCCCACAGGAGACAAATTTTATTTTCCAATGTCATATTAAGAATTTTTCATGTTTATTTTTTTATAATATGTAACTGCCAGTCTCATGCTTTTGGAAATTTTTAGTCTCCTTCAAATTGACTAATCTTTATGTACTTTTATTATCCAGAGACATTTTTCATCTTTTTTCTAATTCCTTAGAAATATCTTTAACTAGATCGAGAATAATATCTTGATGTTGCAGCTGTCAGACCAATAACTTATTAAAAAGAGCAACCTTTCTCGTTCTAGTGGAAGGTTCTTCTTCTAGATGGAAAGATAGGGCTAGTGGAAAAATAGACCTAGAAAAGCCCTATAGCTCTAAAGTCTAATAAATAATAATTAATGTCCTTATATTTTTAGTGTATTTATAAGGTAAGTACATAATAGGTTTAAGTGTAACATTGCCTTAAAATTAAATAATTAAAAATAAATTAAAACGTGGATGAATGAAAAAGAAAATCTCTTGACTGTATTTATTCTAAATTATTATTCGATAAATTGTTTTGACTGAGAATTGTATTGCTTCATTTTTTTCGCTGAAGGCTAAAAATATTTAATTTGTAAGATTAGTGATTAAGATAATATGTAATTTAAATTTATGTTGTATTTAAGGTATTAAACATACTCATTTATTCGTTACTTTTATTGTTGTATTCCATTTCATATGTGTACCTATAGTTAGTTTGATATAATTTCAATGCCTCATTTACCTGTTAATTTATTTTCAATGCAATTCGTATTTAAAATACAATAAATTTCATCCGTTTCAAGTTTTCAACGATCAAAATAGATTCTATAATAACATCGTCTACAAATACGATAATTTATAACGATTTATTATACAAATACGATAACCATTTGGCAAATCGTGAAAAAACTTTATCAGTTTGCATGACTAGACTTTTTTGGCGATAAAATTAAACTGTAGACGTTATTTATTTATACTATAAGTCACATGAGTTGAAGTAGTTGGGGAATTACGTACTACTAAAAAAGATACAGAAATAGTGCTGTTAAACACTAATTATAATAATTATAATGATTTGTTACCAGACAATATCCTGGTTATGTTTCAAACTCAATTTTTTACACCCAGCTTTTAAATTTATAGCAACATAAGAACAATTTTTTATGTACATACGTGATTCCTAATAAAATAAGGATCTAAGTGAGACAGCATAATAAATGTTAGGTCAGCAATGTATTTAAAATTATATCAAAATGGTCAGGTAAAAATGTAATTGTGGGAAAAGCAAATGTGAAGAAAAAAAAGATTTTAACAATTAACCTAGGCTACATTTGTTTAATGGGCACGATTCCACTGATATATAAGTACTTGAATGATCATTATCGTGAGTAGAGTACACTATACATGTACTTGTTACTATAGTAAGTCATTAAATTATTAAAGTCACGTTTGTATAAGAAGGTAGGTATTTTAAGTAGGGCCTTGCATCTACAACAATAATAATTATAGATAAAACATGTTATGCATAATATAATATTATAAATAAATTCAAATAAATTCAAATATCCGCCTCACTTCTTACTTGGCACTTTATTAGTAAAATATTCATATTAATAATTTGAGTCAATATCATGAAAAACAGACAAGGTTTAGGTAATTTAATTTCAATGAAGGTATTTAAATTACTAGTGCGTATGTTTTGTCATAATACAACAGAAATAAAATAATAGATAAGAAATAACGAACATTTATTTTGATTACATTGATACCTGCATACAATTTAACAGGGAGGGTTAAAATAGTATTAAACTTTAACAACAGCTTTTCCAGTGTTTTCACCAGCAAGCATACCGATAAATGCATCGTACAGTTTATCAAAACCCTCTGTTACATGACTTCTAGTTTTAATCTGTCCTTTTTTAATCCATTGCGCTAAATCAGCGAACGCCTCATGCCATCTGTCCTTGGGCTGCGACCAACGTGATACAATAAAACCTTCAATCTTCAGCTCTTTGAACACAATAAATGGTTGAACAACTGTCACCTTTGGCATTTTTGTATGATCGTCATTATAAGAGCTTATACTCCCGCACACGGATACCCTTCCATATTTATTCATCTGTCCCATTATAGTGCTACTTAATTCTCCTCCAACATTATCAAAGTAACAATCAACTCCTTTCGGCGCAGCCTCTGCTAATGCTTTGGGTATATCAGCTGTCTTGTAGTTGATTGCTTTATCGAATCCTAATTCCTTTTCCAACCACTGCACTTTGTCATCGGAACCAGCGAATCCAATCACTCTGCAGCCCTTTATTTTAGCTATCTGACCTACGATGGATCCGACAGCGCCGGCAGCTCCCGTTACTACAACAGTCTCGCCAGCTTTAGGTTGACAGATTTCTAGGAAACCAAAGTAAGCAGTCGCTCCAGGCATTCCAACAACACCGAGGGCAAGTTCAGTGGGTAGGCCTTGTAGATTAGGTAGTTTATAAACTTTACCAAAAGGATCAGCTGTTTCACTAACTATGCTGTAATCGCACCAGCCTTTGTGCGTAACGACCTTTGTTCCTGTGGGAAACGAGTTATTCTTTGACTCTTGAACTGTGCCGATTTGGAAACTAAACTGGTCATAAGGAACAGGCATAGTAGAGTTATAGGCACGAAGATAAGGGTCAACGCTGATCCAATCCGCTTTAACGACAAACTCGCCCTGTTTTAATGGAGGAAGTTCATATTCAACGATTTCAAAATCATCACGCTTAGGGACACCTTGGAAATGTTTCTTTACGACGTACTTTCTTGCCTTCACCATCCTTAATTTTTGAAAAATGTCTGGATCTGAAATAGATGGAAGATCAATTTGAAATCTTAGGTATTCTATTCATACAATTAACATTTGTATCTAATATCTCTAATATATCTTACACGCACATAATAATTATTAGCCAGGAAACAGCAATCTACTGAATTAAAATAATTCTCTTAATGAATGAATGGACAGTAGCAAAACTAAAAAGTAAAGTTTTTTCTAAAAACTACACATTAAGTTTATTGGCGATTCTTCTCGAATAAAAAAAATCTATTCAAAAGTAGGTAAAAATAATTTTGAAAATCCAAAAGTGCACGCCTCATAATTTTTTTTAATAAATATTTA
>CAJQZN010041609.1:2709-19225 GCA_907164685.1 Colias eurytheme
GTTATGCGCTTACCAACACATTTTGCGATTCATTTTTATATATAAGATTATGTGGAAATCATGGGAATCTAATATGGAACTGTGTGAGTATATTTACCAAAGCCAGTTGGAATGGTAAATTATATAATGTAGCGTTTAAAATAGCTACATAATTAACCATTTCAACCATTCTAAATTACGTAATGTTATGTTACAAGTATTTGATACAAATTATTAAAAAATATTTAAAAAATAACTTTCTCCCCTGCACCATTGTCTCGCGGACGCAAAGCAAATCTTAAACAAAGCGTTTAAATTCGATACACAAGGAGATAATAAGGAAGGGCATAAGTTTGGAGATTTTAAGGCTTTAAGCGTCAAACGAGGCTTTGCAGGCTCCATGCGGGCGGTTGATAAATGTTGTGATAACTCCACGATAAATACACTAACGGTGACAATGCTTAGCCCTTTCTGAACAGCCCCCCTATGCAAGTGGCTTTCTGTTAGCGTAGCGTTCAATAGAATAGACTAGCTGTAGATACGTTATCTACAGCTTACGTCAATCTCATACATTCGTAGTCTATTCTATTGAACGCTACGCTAACAGAAAGCCACTTGCATAGGGGGGCAGCTCTAAAGTTAGAAATTAGGTGGATATTTTAGACGCGATTTATTCATTACTAGCGGTCCGCCCCGGCTTCGTCCGTGGTACATATATACGTTTTCTCTACATACGAACCATCATCGTACCTACTTCAAGGAACATAATAAAAAAAGAATTATCGAAATCGGTCCACCCGTTCACGCGTGATGCCGTGACCAAGGAAAATGGGTTCCATTTCTATATAATATTACCTATATAAGATTAGTATCCCGACGTTTCGCACTTTGCAGCGAGCGTAGTCACGGGATACAGTTATAGAGTTTATTTGTGATGAGTTTAAGAGTATACTTGTTAGGTTTTCTGTTATTTGGATTTATCTTTAAGTAAAGAAATTTGTCGCTTTTCCCTTGGAGTATGATACAGTCCAGTTTTTTTTCAGGAGATATGAAAGATGTATAGAAACAAAAAATGTGTACGTGTACTAGTGTACACACGTAAGAAGTGAAACTTCTTTATGACCTTATTTTTCAAAAAATAATTTCTGAAATAATTTCAGAAATACGTCGAATCACGCGTGGTAGGGACAAGAAAAAGATGGCGCGTAACGGAAAAATGTCACGCGTAACGAAATAATGTTAAACTAATTTTTTTTCCATCCTCGATAAAGAAGTTTCACTTCAAAAAATCTTCATCAGTGAATAAGTAAATATATTACTACTTTATAATTAATTTTTCCAATATCTATGAATAGTAAAAATAATTTTTCTCCCGTTAACTATCCAATATCAATCATATCTCCGTCCACAATCTGCAGTAGCCAGTAATGAATCGACAACTAAGCGAAACTTCCACGAAACGAACTTAATGAATACGCCAGCAAAAACATTATTCGGATAAAATGGAAATCCTCTCTCAATGAAACACGAACGCTGATCCGAAGGTAAAGAAAATATAAATCAGTACTCCCATATTTCGCCGTGTATTGTAACAAAGCGTTATCTCTGACACAATTAAAACGGTTTCATTAGTACCGGATACATTCAAAACAAAATTAATCCAACGCAACGTCTGTCAGCATTGATAACGGGGAATTTGTTTCGAACCCGAACTCGATTATAGAAATTATGTAAAACGAAACACGTTCCAACAAAGATGAACATACCTAATAAACTCTGGACGTATACGGAGCCGTAGCTGGCGTGGAAAGGCGACACATGTGAGCTTGGAGATTCCATTGCTGCTCATAACGCTTAACAGGTCTACGGCAAAAGTAACTGGCCAAGCAATGAATAACGAACAACAAAAGAAGCGACTCAAGATACGCGAAATGGATGATATACGAGATGCGATAGTGCGGGGTGTGTTAAAAAAGCGCAAAGTGAAGATTTTTAATATAAATGCAGATACAGGCAATGTCGGTGAATGAGGTGGCAGTAAACAATCGGTGTTTATGTGTGTGAATAATTCATCAGTCGTGCCGTGAGTCGATCTGATAAGTAACAGTAGAATGTACATGTAATATATTGTTTGACTAATTTATAAGGCACAACGTACCGAAATATCAAACTGCTGCCTTATCAGATGGTAATGTATGATTTATAAATTCCCTTTGATTCGAGTTTAGAGTGAAACAGCTAAATCATGTTTTGTTATGGTAGATTGCGTTAGTATGGTATGGTTTTTGGGGAAATGTCTTGATTAGAGTGAATGTTTTGTAGTGATTAAACTCAAATATAAACCGTAGTACTTGTACGTAATTTATAAACAAAATAGTAAGAACGAACCTTTAGCTGAAATATTTGACTAGAGTATAAAGAAAATAAAATGTTTATTTTACCTTAAAACCGAAGCTATATCGATCAATGATTTATTGCCGATTTTATTTTAATATGACTGACATTTTAAAAAGATAATTCTTAAACATTATTTTGTGTAGCTATCAGTTATTTTTTTTGTCCTTAAATCATAACAGTTTTTAAAGGCATGTGGTGTTAGCCTATAATTAATTGTTGCACTTGATATGTTAAATTGTATTTTCCTTGTATGCCTATAATTATTAGTGTCAATAATTGTTGGCTATCCTTTGTAAAATAAATAAATAAATGATTTATCTAGAACATTTAGTAACAATGCGTATACACGAACAATACACTACAACCAAGAAAAGCGAATGAAATCCGAAATGAAATGAACCGCGAAATGGAGAAACAATTGCAATGAAGAGAATTATCGAATTTGAGGTCAGAGCAATTATACAATATGTGGGACGCTATAAATACTAAAAAGGAATGAAATGTCATTTTAATCAGTCGATTGGACGTGTTCTCGCGCTGTTTGTGGGTGACGCTAGGCGACTTGCCTCCACATATTATAGGCAATTTATAACTTTTAAATCGTATTTTTAATCAAAATTGTTAGAGTTCTAAAGCAAAAATATTTTTCTACACATTAACTAAACTCTTCGACCAAAACTCTACAACTTTTTTAAATAGTTTCTATAGTTTACAACAAAATAAGTACCGTGTGTGTCGAGTACACGTTTCAGAAGTGTAGCATTACTCCATGACGTGACGGTAATGCCATTACAGGACCTTGAAATTTTACCCTCAAAGCACCTAAAGAAGGTTCAGTTCAAAAAATATTCGTGCTTATAATAATTATAATAAGCAGGACGAGACGCTCTACTACAACGTTAGAGCAGGTAAATAGCCAGGAAATTAAATTAAATATTTACATCTAATTCACTTAATACATCACAGAAACAAATAAAATAAACAGACGAAACATAAATTTAAAAGAACTTTACGATAACATGGTATAAATCAAATTAAATGAAAGCAAGACAATCGAAACATAAGTACTAGCGAACGAACTGAATACAATAAACTTAAGATCGTCTGCATCGTCCGTCTGTACGAGGGTCGTTTATAGCTCGAATAAATCTTTCAAGTACGTATTCTGTGATCTGTCTATACTTAAGGAGTTCTATGGTTCATTCAGGACTCGTTTTTCAGATTTTTTTTAGATAATTTGAAAATAATGTAAATAAATACTAAAGTATGAGGTTGAAATTAAAATGACAATCAATAAAAAATAAGTGAAAACATTATAATACAAAACTTTTTTATCAACTATCAACTGTAATAGGGCACTCGATCTTGGTATAATGATTTATGATTTTATTATAAAAATGTTTACATTGTAATTTATGTGTAGACTAAACAATATATAGAACTTTATTTCTGACCTTCAGTGAAGAACAACTTCCAATCACTACATAGGTATTATTTAACAAAGCCATCCATTGCTTCTGTCTGTTCTCGTTAACTACTGCATCTATTTTCATTCTGTTTTCACCAATGGATAGCATTGTTCTCGAGGGAGGTTTTACTATATAATTAAGTTTTAGAGTATGGGCGAAGCTGCGGGTGGAAAGCTAGTATAATACAAATCTCACAGGTTTTTTACAACTGTCAAAAACAGTAGCGTAAGGCGCGCTTTACGCTTTCATGTTTAC
Organism: Colias eurytheme; assembly: GCA_907164685.1. Lineage (NCBI taxonomy): Eukaryota > Metazoa > Arthropoda > Insecta > Lepidoptera > Pieridae > Colias > Colias eurytheme. The sequence continues at coordinate 6,810 of CAJQZN010041609.1, forward strand.
AAGTCGGAAGTTTAACTCTCGGCCCTTTGTCTGCATTCCAATTAACTATGTGTTAACGGCTCATTTCATTACCTTGGCGCTTTCATCTCGCATCGATTGCTCTTAAATGAGATTTTACGCATCTTTTATAACTCTATTTTAAGATAATTTATACAACGCCGTGTTTTATAGCGAGGTATAGGAGTTTTTTTAGCACTTAATTTTGATGAACAGAAGATACTAAAACGGTTTGAGCTGATTAAAGTGCGCTTAATAGCTAGCTGTCTATCCAGACTTCACTCGAAAATTTGTAATACCTTTTTTGTAACAATAATACTATGATAATCAAGAAGACGCTCTGTAATGTTAACATTTTATAAATTTACGTATCAACAATAAAGGAGACGATATTATGTATAAAAAGTATGTAAATACAGTAAATATAAGTATTTTAATATTATGTAGGTGCTTATGAAGATCCACTTTTAAAATTTCGTCACTTATTGTCTTACATCAATCATCAATTTAAAAAATTATTTAACAGAGAATCATTACTAAACTATTATAAAAAAACGAGCCGATTAAACTTAACAAACTGCACATATCCTTTCACAAATGCGATCAGAAAATGTTCTACAATGGTTCTATATCTTATAATAAAGCATGTAATACTTCGATAATCTTTTAAGCAGTAATACATATAAGTAGATAGGAAAGTTTCGTATAGTGTGTAACTTGTCTCATAGCTTAGTTAAGTTATGCATGAGCTATCATGTATGTCTATGTATAAGTGATTGCTGTTATCATTGTTGTTCCTATAATTATTAATTAATTATTATTTATTTGTATAGTTTATGTGCTAATTTTCTGATTATGTTACTCTTTGTGTTTGATATTTTATTGGAAATAAAATGCACCTTTCAAGCTCAACTCTATCACGATTTTTATTCTAGCACAAAAAAATTATGGTTTATCAAAATTATTCATTGCATAAAACAAAGAAAACGCTAAGAACAAACTATAATAAATACAGATTCCTTAATTGAAAGGCTTCAATTTTCTAGAAGATTTGTCTCAACCGCTAAATTGAACATCGTCTACATAATTCCAAAATACATAAAATCATTTTTCATTACAAACTCCAAATTTGACAAGTCCCCGTGGTGCATAAAATAAATCGCGAGCTAATCTCGCGAAGTTATAAATACGAAATTAGATAAAAAGCAGCGCAATATTTCAAAATAAATATATTATTCAGGTCGCAATGCAATCTAGTTGACTCACAATGCGAGGCCCTCCGTGAGGTCGTGAGGGACGTCTTTAAATATGTAATGGGAATTAAGATAAATAAAAGTTCCTCCGCGGGGACGCATAAGTTTATCGGCCGGGACACTTCCCGGGAGCTACGAAACATGGATGTTCCATATTGTATGGTTTTATATCGTAGTAGGTATAGTATAGTATATTAACGCATTTGATTTTTATTAGTAGGTACAGTATCATTGTAAATATGACTATGATAGAATATCTGATACTATGCTGCATTACGTAATTATAATATGGTAATGATTTGGCTTGTACTAAAATGCTGAAAAGTGCCTTTTTCAAGTTTATTTTCACATATCTACCAAATATTTTGCGGCTACTGATAAGACACATTGTAAAATATCATTTTTAATTGTGTTTTTAATCACAGCTAAACTCCTAAACAAAATTGTTAAATTTCTAGACTTTTAAATGAATAGCAAATTCGGTCATCCTTGAAAGTAATATCAACATGAAATCTAAAATAATTTTATAATTAAAGTAATAACCTTGCTTCGAGCAATATAGCCTACGTAATAGTTAGTTTCAATAGAGCCGCAGGTAAGATCGATTGTCTTCTTCAGTCTACTTTTATATAATATATTAAATCAATCAAATTTGGTTTAACAATATTGATAAACGCAAATTCACAAAAAAATACAACATAAGCAAAATCTATACTTTTATATTATAAAGCTGAAGAGTTTGTTTGTTTAAACGTGCTAATCTCAGGAACTACTGATCCGATTTGAAAAATTCTTTTGGTATTACATAGCCCATTTATCGAGGAAGACTATAGGCTACATAATATCATCAAGACTAAGCTAAGACCAACAGGAGTACAGAATAGTCATTGATAAACTAACCACCAATATCTTATTTTTGAAGTGAAACTTCTTTATCGGGGTTGGAAAAAAATTTAGTGTAACATTTTTTCGTTACGCGTGACATTTTTCCGTTACGCGCCATCTTGTTCTTATCCCTACCACGCGTGATTCGACGTATTTCTGTCAATTTGCATAATATAGTAAATTATTTTTTGAAAAATAAGGTTATAAAGAAGTTTCACTTCTTACGTGTGTACACGCACACATTTTTTTAATGTTCTTAAATATTTATGCAAATGCCTTGAAAAAGTTCTTGGCTTTTTACAGCGAGTTCATTATTTGTTGAAGTATAAAAAAGCAACCTTACAAAGTAAAGAAGGCCTTAAAACAAAAGTGCTGAGTCAGGCTATTAATAATTAACCCTCAAATCTGAAACATACCCAAATTAAACTCGTACATAATTACAATCGTAATTTTAAGAACTTAGATATGTTTTATGTTATATGGACTAGAAGAGTCATCTCTATCCCTGTCTCTATGTACCTATACTTTAATTTTTTAAAGCAACGTAACCGACTTTCATACGTTTTAATAGATGTAGTGGTTCTCGAGCAAGATTTTAGTACATATTATATAATATTTTAAGTTTTACGTAATGGGCGAAGCCGCGGGCGGAAAGCTAGAACAATTTAAATTACCATCACCATAAACACCAAATGTTAAATGTTTATTTTTCACATAGAGTTCATGGATTTTTTCAAATATGAATTAAATTTAATGCACTAAACAAATCTACAGTTATTCAAATATTAAAGAAAAATAAATAAAAATGAAACATCCTCTATAGTTGAAAAGTATTCGCTTCGCTTCGTAGCTCCACGCGACGCGATTGGCGAGCGAATTTATGGCGCCTGCGATACAGCACTGTCTCCGCATTACTTTTGCCAATCGCTATTTACAAACAGAATTTTAAATTGCGATTCAATTTGAGAATTCGTGAATTTTGACTTTGGATTTTTTACTTTCGTGTTCTTTATCTAAAAGTGTAAGTGAAATTATCTGTTGAAAGTAAGTAGAGTCTTGCCCTTAAAAATCGATGCCCGTAAATGTTCACGTATGTATTTCGTGAATACTTAAACCATTAAATTAAACGCAAATTAAAAGTGGCTACTTGTTCTAGCAATCGAACTCGCAATGAACTACAAACACTCAATAACATTTCAACTAACTCAAACTACATTTTCTGTTCAATTATTTGATATTTCTCTTGCTCGCTCATTGTGAGGCTTCAGTTGTTTTGGTCGAAGTTTTGCGTTCGTTTTTCAATAAGCTTTAATGTTGGTAATGGTTGCTTTAACTAATATTACGTTAATAATTAATTAATATTGTGTTTAGATTTAAACAGTTTGGTTAAGAAAATATTTTTAAGGAGTGATTCAAATTCTAATGTATCGTATTGCAACATCGTTCGTCATCTTTTAATAATTAGAATTTTAAAAATAAAACACAATATTATATTATACTAGCTTCCGCCCACGACTTTGTACGTGCATCCCCGTTTTTCCCCGTTCCCGCAAGAATTTCGGGAAATCCTTTCTTAGCGGATGCCTACGTCCTAACATCTACCTGGATGCCAAATTTCAGCCCGATACGTCCAGTGGTTTGGGCTGTGCGTTGATAGATCAATATATCAGTCACCTTTGAGTTTTATATATAAGTGCGTCCAGAACACAATTTATTTTTTAATATAATAAAATTCAAAAACTAAAACAACTTTTACAATCAAGGAGACAATGACAAACATACATTAATTTAAAAATCATCAACTACATTACAATCAAAACTTCTTTCAATTAAAATATTCGACGAGCGAAGTCGCAGGGCAGTGCTAAAGACAAACAGAATAATAAAGCAACCAATAAATACCTACAGCACATTCAGAATGATTAGCAATATCATGGTTTTCATTTCAGTTACCACACAATGAACGCTCTATATCAAAATTATTCGGTTAATTACGAAGCAGTGCAAAATTAATTAATGTTTTCATTATTTGTGACCCCGTTTGTACCCCCGGAGCTGCGACCCCTCCGACCCCTGTTTGATGATTAAAGGGTGTCAAACGAAGGGGCGTTAATGTGTAAGATAGTGATATGTTCTGATGGATTTGATTGCCTGACGTTATTCATTCAATAATGTTCTGTAGACGTTTATAATCGTATGTGTTCTCTAAAAAAATTAATTAATTTTGAGGTGCATACCTATTCTAAATCTTTTCTTTAACAGTTTTTTTACACATAATGGTAGTTGTTTTATAACAAATCTTATTAAAATTTTAATTTAAAGTTTCAAGAAACAAAATATTTCACAGCTGTCCTTGTTCTTTGGTGCAAATTATATTTAATGCTTATTTTTATTTATTTCATTATTGTATTCATAATATTCGTGTAGTTGAGTCATTATAACTCAATCTCAAATGAGTGAGTTTAAGTTTAAAAAAAAAAAATATTTCAAAAAGGTACTTGTTCTTTGGTGCAAAATGTTTTTACTTTTATTTATTTTAACATTGTATTATGTACACTGTTAAATAAAAATAACGTAATAAATTCATTCCAATAGTTGATAATAAATATTTCTCTTCGATCATAAATAACAACGCTTTTCTATGAAAATATTTATTTATTATATTAACACAAATAATTTCGTCTCTATTCGCAATAACAATGCTTATAGGTCTTCTACTTTAGTTCTTTAGTGCTTAGTGTTCCATGAAAATAGGCACATAATATATTAATATTTTTTTAGGTAACAGCCAAAATATTATTAAATCTCTCTTTTATTTTAATAAATAATACTAATATTTTTCTAATAAATAATATTAAATCCATTTTTATTTTAACTTGAATAAGTACGCATGTTGCTTACCAATAATAACATACTTAGTTACATTATACACTTTAATAATTATGAAAAAGGAATAAGTACCTATTGTATGATACAAAAAAATGTTGTGTGGTTTTATGAAACCACGGTAAAAGTGAAACTGTTCGAACGGTTCCGAACACTGCTTTGTGTAGCGCATGTCGCGTGACGGTCGGCTGCCGAGTAGGTGGTATACCTACTCGGCAGTCGGCAGCCGCGATACACGCGACATGCGCTACACAGACCAAAAAGTTTGAGACGATGTAATAAAAGTTTCACTTTAAAAACTTATCTCCTTTAATATATTGTAAATATTTTGTATGCTTCTGTTGATATAATAATAATATGTATTTCATATAAATAAAATTAATCATTTCGTGTTTAAATTATATTTTCTACTCGAGTAAAGCGTGTCCTATGTATTGTAACAACGAATACAAAAATTAACATGTCCATCATAAAAGCCATAAACCAGTGAACCCATTTCAATAAGCCATTCATCCATAATGAAAACCAATAACGCATCAAAGCAATATTGCCGACCAAAATATCGGCTGATAACAAATTAATTCTAAAACAGTTGAGCTAATCGCAACGTTTGTATTGTCAATACAAAGCGATGTATCGAGTGACCGATAATCGATGTTGGTTTACGAATCGATTATAATCGATATGCTATTCGATGTGTGATTGCGTTTTGCTACCGGTAAATAAGGTACAAAAATTAAATCTACTCGTGTTCATTAAGAGAACATAAAAAAGGAGAGGAAACTACATTTGAAAGAAAATAACATTGTGTTACGAATAGGTAGAGTTCGTTAACTAATGTATTTTATTTATAAGTGAAACTTCTTTATCAGGGTTGGAAAAAAATTTAGTGTAATATTAATTTTTCGTTACGCGTGACATATTTCCGTTACGCGCCATCTTTTTCTTATCCCTAAAATGCGTGATTCGACGTATTTCTGTAAAGTTGCATATAGTAAATTATTTTTTGAAAAATAAGGTCATAAAGAAGTTTCACTTCTTACGTGTGTACTCTAGTACACTCACACATTTTTTTTATAATAATAGTACTTTTGCATGATATTTTTCATTTATATAGTGAACAGTAACTATACCTATTTGTGATATATTTAACATTGTATTATTTGTATTATTACAGTGTGTAATTCTCGACTCTATCTAGTGTTTCTATTGCTTTCAGTAACGCGTGCTTACTCCTTAACCCTAGAGTGGGCGCGTCTTTTTGCGTAACGTCAGTAGGCGCGTGGGGAGCATTTTGCCGCCTCATTTTCTTTGACTATTTTGACTAGTAATACAGCAAAATAATATTTTTTCTTTTAGGATTTAAATAAATAAACAGTAAGTAATAATAAATCAACACATTTATTCAACTTTGTTCTATAAACTTTGGTTTACAAAAGACATTTATAAAACTTAATATTTTAATTGACTTTTTTTTCTCTTATGCTTCATAATACTTTTTAATACTTAAAAAAATGGAAAAAATAACAAAATTTATATATTTTCTAAATCTACAGGATACGCTTTATCAAAACAGTCTTCACAAAGATATGTACAATGTTCATTGCACAGTAACTTTTCGCATCTGGAACACCCTTTTTTCGTGCGCCTGTTTTTCTTTGAGGGACATATGCTGCATTTGCCCTCCTTTTTTGAAGAAGATCCTTGTTCTACTGGGACAAAGCGAGCAATTTGGGTCCTCAAAGGAATATTTAATGTGCCTATAGAAGCCCTTGTGGTCATATATTGCTTCACAAGTACCATGGCAATTTGTTTCAAATATTCTTATTATTATCAATGAATTCTTTGAAATCCTAAAACAAACAAATTTTTAGTTGCAAAAATGATTAATGCACCATAAAATATAGTCAACATTTCGAGTTTGCAAAAAATACATTATACAAAATTACTTACGTGAGTGGGCGCGCAGTGAGCAATTTGCCGCCCGGCGACACGTGATGGTACAAACCTTCTTCTCCGGCGGTCCCCCGCGCACTGACAGCATCCAGATTCTCAGCAAACGTTGCTAACGAGAGTGGGGGCAGCTACTAAGAAGCGCAAGTCTAACGGCTATTTATTTTAAAAAATATTAACGGTTTTTTAGCGCGGGCGGCAAAATGCTCATAGCGCGCCCACTCTAGGGTTAATATACTAATCATAAAAAATAAATTAATACGAATCCACACTTCTATAACCTATACAATCGATATCAGCATTCATACAATACTATAGACCTAAAGGAAATCAAATAGAACATAATAAAGTTACATAAGACAGTGCAAACGTAATTTCGCCGAGTGTGTGCAGTTGCGACTAAAATGAGGCGAGAAAATTCCATTGAGGAGCTCTCAAGGCGCGGCCGTAAAGCGATTACGCGCTGCAAGTGTTATAGTCCAGGGGCTCGGGGACGGTTTTCGATGAGAATCTGTAAAATAAAATAGGTTTAGAATGTAATTTTGGTGAATAGTTTTCGATGAGAAGGAATATTCTGTCCAAAAATTATGTTTGAAATATTATTTTGGTGAAATTTTCCGATGAGAATCTGTTGAAGAAACGAGATTGGAAAATATAGAATGGAGGGCATCAGATATAATTTTTTTTTTGTAGAGTTCCTTTATCTGTTTTATTTCTATCAGATAAAGTTGGTTGAACCCTCATAGATCTACCGTCCGTGAGAACTGAATAAGTTTTTTTTATTGTATTATGTATTAAATTTATAACAGAGTTGAATTCTTAGGTCAAATTACTAACTTTTATAAAACCGCAACCAACTCGCTTACACCGGTTTTAAAACGAAATATCATCATAAAGTAAATTCACCTTTATAGCATTCGTGTGTTCTCAGATAGCTTTATTGGTTTCCTCAACATAATATATGTCATATTCCAACGTCAAGACAAAATAGAATTGAATAAAACATGCGGCTGTCAGCGCTCGCACTATATTGGTAGCAATGCTGAGAAATTGGTCCCCGTGTTGGCAACAAAGAAATGAATTCACTTTATGTTATTATACTAGCAATGACTATTCAATGTGTTCATACGTACTTTGCTATTTATTATAAACTTTTTTGCCTTTAATAAATCTATATAAAAAATAACGTGTGTAGCACACGTGTCAAAAGTTAACTTCTTTGGCAGATTCAAAGACACCAAAATCGTCGCCCTACTCCATAACGTGACGGTATTGCCATGACGCGACTTGATATTTTACTGTCAACGCACCTAAAGAAGTTTTACTTCAAAAATTGTTTACGAATATTATTTCAAAATACAAACAGAGTCATTATAATAACGTGTTATAACTCTAGTATTTTACATGTCTATTATATTGTCTATACAATAATCTGATTAAATTACGTGACTGACAATTGATATGAATTTTCGTGTATTTGTTGAACACAAATTACTCGTGACTTTCAGCGGATTTTCATGTTGTTCGAATTTATTATCTGATGTCAATGACCTATAAAGGCATCAACAAGATAAATCGGGATAATTAATGTGTTATTATGTTCTGGATTTGAGGTATTTGTGTTAACCACGTAAATATTTTATTAAATGTTTACGTGAAATAATTTTTTGAGTCCTATAGATAGTAAGTATTTGTATTAATGGTTGAAATTCAGTAGAAATTGTAGTTGAATACAATTAAACTAAGTTATTTTAGGTACTTTTTATTTTAATACCTAGCGGACCTACATTCGAATTCTGCAAGTGGACTTTACCTCAATCCAGTCAATAAACTAAAATATACAAACAGTATTTACACGGCAACATATTTAGCTTCTCAATATAGGCAATGTAGGCATATAGGTACTCTATATTTTTTTGCCAACCTAAACATTCCAAACCATCAAAATAGATTATCCGAAACTTCACAAACAATATCCTACACATCAAGTGCAAACGCCCCCTCCCTACCCCCGCAACCCGCGCAACCCCGCGCACCCCTCGCGACGCACTTGAAAAATATTCACTTCAAACACACGCGAGTTAGAAAAAACTTGCCGAGCAAATAATACATCAAAGGGCTAAGTGATTGATGCGCGGGGTGAGGCAGGGTGTGGAGGGGAGAGGGGGAGGCCATTAATCTCTGTTCCCGTCGCGAAGTGCACGGATTTTGGCGATTATGTCCAATGTCTTTGAGTTAACACACATATAATGCAGTTTTGAACCTACTTCAGAAGAATTTGTATTATGGGTAAAATGCGTGGGTGTTAGAGTGGAGACGGTAATTATACATTATATTACACTCTGCTAGAAGTTAATTTGCGACAATTTAAATATACGTATTAAACACAATATGCACACGCTCGGGACTGTAAGGAACGAATCTTGCACAACAAATAGACATAATTGGTGCAATAGGCAATTTTTCCGAAGAAGAAACAACGGCATTTAAGTTTAGCTTTATGAGTTATGAGTTCATTTGAAATCTTAATGTAATCTATCTTTTATCCAATCAATTTACCCTAAAACATCTGCTATAAAATCATTATACAATTTAATTTATCAAAGTTAACAAGCCTGTAACTTTAGGTTGGATTATGAAGTCGTGGCTTAAATCTGTTAATTCCTGAACGACAAACTATTGATGCTTTAGTTTCAAATGTGTTGACATTGTAAAAGAAATTATTATAATCCCTTAAGAAGAAGATTATAGAGTTGCTCTGGGTATTCTAATAATATTTCTACTTAATAATAAAATAAGTAGAAATTAATACAACGATCTTGTAGGATCGATCGTACTTTCTCAGTTTAAAAGCAATGCCTGTACGAAATTTCATCGAAATTGGTGCAGTGGTTTACGTAGACAGACAGAGTTAGGTACTTTCGCATTTATAATATTAGTACTTATAGATTTTTAGGAATACAACTGTACAAGTTAATAACCTTTAGATATAAAGATTAGATTTGAAATATAAAGCGTGTTTTTTCATAAAAATAAGGATTAACGAGTAAGATAGAGTAAAATATCAGAGGTTGTGGTGTTAACCACAGTATTACAATGTTATTTCCTACAGTAAGGAATCGCCTTTGATGTCGCGCGATGCCGCCGCCAGCGTAGGTACTTACGCTGCCACACGAAAATACGCTAGGGTTGCAACAAATGGGAAATAAAACAATTGTGATTATTAATATTATGATGAAATCATTTATTCATATGTACATTCAAAATAATTGCAATTATTAAATCTGATGTAATTATTTGTTCATAAATACATATATAATTACAGATATTGCACTGCTAAATATTATTTACATGGACACTTTATTTTTGGATGTTCTTAATTGTATATTATACCATTTAACTAAGTAATGCATTCGCATTGGGATGTACAATCTGATTAGAAAATAATGAGGACAACATATACATAGCTTTGATTTTAATTCAACAGATACAATTAATACAATCTTTCTGAAATATTGTTTCCTTCTGGGATTTCAATGTAGATTTACATCCGTAAACGGAACAGTTTTTGCGCGCCATAATAGAATATGTAAGTACCTATGTATAATAAAATTATTACACAAAAAATACGACTGCGTCGTCCTTTCGCGATAGTTAATGCAAACTCAGCGTGATTGCATTAAGCGGCCCGCGTCGCCCGACCCCCCGCCAGTTCCCCTCCGTTTCTCTGCACAAGTACATTCGTCGCCATACTGTAGGAAATATGGTAATACTGTGGTGTTAACTGTAATCTCATAGACTTCGGAACGGCTTAGTGGATTTTAGGTTGAAAGGTGTCGTTACCCGATTTTATTGTGAGTGACATTGGATCTGGCCTAACACAAATAAAAGTTAACATTTTGGCAATTGTTGCAGAAGTTAGTTTTTTCTTCTTCTCAAAAAATGAACATCACTTAGAGTTGATCATTAAATCTTGAGACATGAGCCAGAAGGTATTGCCCATATAAAATGATGTGAAATTCTACGTACTGCTATGTAAAATAAGCTTTGCAAAACTTCTTTCTCCGACGAGACTTGAACCGCTCAATCCATCCTTTCTGTCTGTAAAAATACACTCTGAACTATGAAGAATATTTCTAGCCTTAACTCTTGTAAGAAGACAGCTGTTGGTCATCAAGAAATGCTTTGAACAAGTCCTGACGATGCTACACAAGTAGATACATCTAAAATAAGTGCAAGGTTTGTATTTAGAGTAAGAGTCGTCGACGTTTATGGCGCTGTTCACTTTAAGCTTTATCCCGGTATAGTCATAAAATTTTAAAAGCAACACGACTTGAGTTTGTGAAACTTCTAAAACTATCTTAAGTCGTTGTTTGTTTAAATTTGACTGTTCGTAATGGTTCTATAAATTGTCTGTCATGTAGTTTCGTCCAAATGGCTGTCGTTTTGGATGATTGGGGTATGGTTAATTATGTGTTAGTTAAATTTAGTTGTAACAAAGTCAGTTTAAGTTGCAGTTGATCAATGATTTGTATAATTTGTTATTATGCTTGATTTTGGCTCAATCTGGATTAAACTAAATATTATATTATTAATGCTGTGTAAAATATAAAATAATCAAATTTTCCATATAGTCTGGGCTATTTGAATTGTTTGAATGTAATTTTTTCTTTTTCTTTTTGCAGATTTCGATCAACATTTAACGAGGACCTCCAATTGATGGCGACATCACTGCATCCAAATCAACGTTTATTAAATTACATTACACAGTTCATATAATTTAACTGTGAAGATGATCGCGTTATAAGATACAGCAAATTTTGAAGAAGGGAAGACATCAATTTGACGTCCACTTAATCTCAATGCTATAGCACTTACCATTTGGAAGAAATAGCTTTTATTGATTTTCTGTCTGTAATTGATTTCCTTGAAGAGCCTTTTGACAGAATTTTTATTGTATTATTCACATAGTTTGTATTTTTTTAGCTGTTGTGTTTAAAATAAATATTTAATAAGTATTGAATAAATTGATATTTTAACGAGGACTTACGGAGTGAAACCATATACTGCTCTATGTTATTATTACTTACTAGAAACTTACACAATATAAAAAGTCAAACATTATTGCATACCTACACGCTTAACTAGTGCACTGAAATATATCACCTTCTATCCTTTTTTTAGTTTTAGAAAAGAGTACAAAATAAACTATAATTTGAACAGTGCAAAAATGGACAAAAAAATTTGCAGCGACACACGAACCCGCATTTTCGCTATAGCAATCTCACTCATATTCAATTTGCCTTAACTAAAACCTGATATATTCGTTCATAGATTAAAAGTTTTCATAAAGCGCACAATACACCTTGTACTTAAAATAAAATAAGATTGAAAAAATCTCAAACATTAGTCATTAATTCATTCGATTAGACTTAAACTAGA
>CAJQZN010041609.1:32975-66602 GCA_907164685.1 Colias eurytheme
TCTAGTTTAAGTCTAATCGAATGAATTAATGACTAATGTTTGAGATTGTTTGAGATGATCTTATTTTATTTTAAGTACAAGGTGTATTGTAAGCTTTATGAAAACTTTTAATCTATGAACGAATATATCAGATTTTAGTTACAAATTGAATGTGAGTGAAATTGCTTTAGCAAAAATGCGGGTTCGTGTGCCGCTGCAATTTTTTTTGTCCATTTTTGCATTGTTTAAAATATAGAGTATATATAGAGCAGTATATAATGGTTTCACTCCGTTAAAATATCAATTTATTCAATACTTAATAAATATTTATTTTAAACACAACAGCAAAAAAAAAATACAAACTATGTGAACAATAAAATAAAAATTCTGTCAAAAGGCTCTTCAAGGAAATCAATTACAGACAGAAAATCAATAAAAAGCTATTTCTTCCAAATGGTAAGTGCTATAGCATTGAGATTAAGTGGCGGACGTCAAATTGACGTCTTCCCTTCTTCAAAATTTGCTGTATTTTATAACGCGATCATCTTCACAGTTAAATTATATGAACTGTGTAATGTAATTTAATAAACTTTGATTTAGGTGCGGTGTTGAATGACATTGTCGTCTATTGAAGTTCCTCGTTAAATGTTGATCGAAATCTGCAAAAAGAAAAAAAAATTACATTCAAATAATTCAAATAGCCCAGACTATACGGAAAATTTGATTATTTTATATTTTACATTTATATAGCACTAGCTTTCCATCCGCAGCTTCGCCCGCGCAGTCAAAGAAAAACCCGCCCTATACAACAGTATGGGGCGGGTTTTTCTTTGAAAATAGGATAGGTTTTATCCCGGAATATAGCAATATTCCGGGATAAAACCTATCCTATTTCCCGGGATAAAAAGTAGCCTATGTCCTTTCTCGGGTATCAAAATATCTCTATACCAAATTTCATGCAAATTGGTTCAGTAGTTAAGTCGTGATTGAGTAACAGACAGACAGACAGAGTTTCTTTCGCATTTATAATATTATGGATATAATATGTATGGATTAATAATTTAATTTTTAGTTTAATCCAGATTGAGTCAAAATCATAAGCATAATAACATTAATAACAAATTATACAAATCATTGAACGACTGCAACTCAAACTGACTTGTTACAACTAAATTTAACTAACACATAATTAACCATACCCCATTCATCCAAAACGACAGCCATTTGGAAGAAACTACATGACAGACAATTTATAGAACCATTACGAACAGTCAAATTTAAACAAACAACGACTTAAGATAGTTTTAGAAGTTTCACAAACTCAAGTCGTGTTGCTTTTAAAATTTTATGACTATACCGGGATAAAGCTTAAAGTGAACAGCGCCATAAACGTCGACGACTCTTACTCTAAATACAAACCTTGCACTTATTTTAGATGTATCTACTTGTGTAGCATCGTCAGGACTTGTTCAAAGCATTTCTTGATGACCAAGAACTTAAACTTTCTTAAAGGAGTTTATGCTAGAAATATTCTTCATAGTTCAGAGTGTATTTTTACAGACAGAAAGGATGGACTGAGCGGTTACAAGACGTCTCGTCGGAGAAAGAAGTTTTGCAAAGCTTATTTTACATAGCAGTACGTAGAATTTCACATCATTTTATATGGGCAATACCTTCTGGCTCATGTCTCAAGATTTAATGATCAACTCTAAGTGATGTTCATTTTTTGAGAAGAAGAAAAAACTAACTTCTGCAACCATTACCAAAATGTTAACTTTTATTTGTGTTATAAATTGGCCAGATCCAATGTCACTCACAATAGAATCGGGTAACGACACCTTTCAACCTAAAATCCACTAAGCCGTTTCGAAGTCGATGAGATTACAGTTAACACCACAATCTCTGATATTTTACTATATCCTACTCGTTAATCCTTATTTTTATGCAAGCAAAAACACTCTTTTTATTTCTAATCTAATCTTTATATCTAAAGGTTATTAACTTGAACAGTTTTATTCCTAAAATCTATAGGTACTAATATTATAAATGCGAAAGTACCTAACTCTATCTGTTTAAACCTAAACCACTGAACCAGTTTCGCTGAAATCGTATAGGATTTTTTTAAAATGAAAGTAAGTACGTAAGAATCCCACGAGATCGGAATATGAACGTCTATTTACTTTAGAGGTGAAAACTTCTTTAGCGGCTTTGAGCACTTTTTCTCTAATGGGTATAAAATCTTAAACTCGCGTCAGGACACGTGACCTCATCGAAAAAGCGTAAGACGGATACCATTCCAAAATATCAAACATGCTCAACGTTAATAATCAAGTTTTCACTTCTGCCGGCACTCCCGGAGTGCAACCCGTCTTTTTTTAAGTAGAAATTAATATTATTAGTATTCCTCGCCACTCTATAATCTTCTTCTTAAGGTATTATAATTTCCTTTGCAATGTCAACACATTTGAAACTAAAGCATCAATAGTTTGTCATTTAGGAATTAAGAGATTCAAGCCGCGACTTCATAATCCAACCTGAAGTTACAAGCTTGTTAACTTTGATAAATTTAATTGTATATTTTAATGATTTGATAGCAGATGTTTTTGGGGTAAATTGATTGAATAAAAGACAGATTAAGATTTCTAATGACCCATTTTCATAAAGCTAAACTTAATCGCCATTGCTTCTTCTTCGTAAAAATTGCCTATTGCACCAATTATGTCTATTTGATACTAGCGGTCCGCCCCGGCTTCGCCCGTGGTACATATTTACGTTTTCTCTACATAAAAACCATCCTCGTACTTCAAGGAATATATTAAAAAAAGAATTATCGAAATCGGTTCAGCCGTTCTCGAGTTATGCGCTTACCAACACATTTTGCGATTCATTTTTATATATAAAGAAGATTATGCAAGATTAATTTATTACAGTCCCGTGTGTGTGTAGTACACACACATATTAAACACATGTACACACTGTGTACATGAGTTTAATATGTATTATCGATATGAACTTAGATCTTCTAGCAGAGCATCTATATATATAATTATCTCCACTCTAACACCCGCGCGTTTTAACCATTTTTCTGGCCCCTTAAAAGTAGGTTCAAAACTGCATTATATTAACTTGACGTGTATATTATATTATTAATTCAAAGACATTGGACATAATCGCCAAAATCCGTGCACTTCGCGACGGGAACAGAGATTAATGGCCTCCCCCCACACCCCCTCACCCCTGCCTCACCCCGCGCATCAATCACTTAGCCCTTTGATGTATTATTTGCTCGGCAAGTTTTTTCTAACTCGCGTGTGAAGTGAATATTTTTCAAGTGCGTCGCGAGGGGTGCGCGGGGTTGCGCGGGTTGCGGGGGTAGGGAGGGGGCGTTTGCACTTGATGTGTCGGATATTGTTTGTGAAGTTTCGGATAATCTATTTTGATGGTTTCGAATTGTTTAGGTTGGAAATAGAGAATATGCCTACAGTTACAAGTATTGTGAAGTTAAATAATTTTATTTCAATAGGTGACACGTGTATTTTGAACTTAGATAGCGTAACTACATTCGAATCTATTCAAACGTAATATTTATGTACTTTATATTATTATTAAAGAAATATTACTAAATTTCATTATACACAATATTATGTACAACCAGTATTTCTACATAATCTATACTAATAATATTATAAAGCTGAAGAGTTTATTTATTTGTTTGAACGCGCTAATCTCAGGAACTACTGGTCCGATATGAAAAATTATATTTTCTGTGTTAAATAGCCCATTTATCGAGGAAGGCTAGAATATATTATCATCACGCTAAGACCAACAGGAACGGAGCAACGCGGGAAAAACCGCGGGGCACAGCTAGGTTAATATAAACATTATCCATAGATTTAAAAAATAATTTCACGTAAACATAAACTGTACAAATAAATTATTTAAGTGGTTAACACAAATACCTCAAATCCAGAACATACTTAATAACACATTCATCCCGATTTATCTTGTTGATGCCTTTATAGGTCATTGACATCAGATAATAAATTCGAACAACATTAAAATCCGCTGAAAGTCACGAGTAATTTGTGTTCAACAAATAGGTACACGAAAATTTAGTTGTCAATCACGTTATTTAATCAGATTATTGTATAGATATATTAATAATAAAGTTATAATGACTCTGTTTGTATTTTGATATAGGTATAATTATATTCGTAAACAATTTTTCAAAATCAAACTTCTTTAGGCGAGATGAAAGTAAAATTTTAAGGTCGCGTCATGGCAATAACGTCATGTCCTGAAGTAAGGCGACGATGTTGGTACTTATATTTGAATCTTGCGAAACAAGTTTCACTTCTGACACGTGTGCTCGACACACGTTATTTTTTTATATACATTTACTAGCTTTCCGCCCGCGGCTTCGCCCGCTTTGTCTAAAACATAATAAATTGTAATATACTAAAACCTTACTCTATTATAAAAACCGCATCAAAATCCGTTGCGTAGTTTTAAAGATAAGCATACATAGGGACATAGGGACAGAGAAAGTGAATTTGTTTTATACTGTGTAGTGATTAAAGGCGAACAAGTTTATAATAAATAGCAAAGTACGTATGAACACATTGAATAGTCATTGCTAGTATAATAACATAAAGTGAATTCATTTCTTTGTTGCCAACACGGGGACCAATTTCTCAGCATTGCTACCAATATAGTGCGAGCGCTGACAGCCGCATGTTTTATTCAATTCTATTTTGTCTTGACGTAGGAATATGACATATATTATGTTGAGGAAACCAATAAAGCTATCTGAGAACACACGAATGCTATAAAGGTGAATTTACTTTATGATGATATTTCGTTTTAAAACCGGTGTAAGCGAGTTGGTTGCGGTTTTATAAAAGTTAGTAATTTGACCTAAGAATTCAACTCTGTTATAAATTTAATACATAATACAATAAAAAAAACTTATTCAGTTCTCACGGACGGTAGATCTATGAGGGTTCAACCAACTTTATCTGATAGAAATAAAACAGATAAAGGAACTCTACAAAAAAAAATTATATCTGATGCCCTCCATTCTATATTTTCCAATCTCGTTTTTTCAACAGTTTCTCATCGGAAAATTTCACCAAAATAATATTTCAAAGTTCAAACATAATTTTCGGACTGAATATTCCTTCTCATCGAAAACTATTCACCAAAATAACATTCTAAACCTATTTTATTTTACAGATTCTCATCGAAAACCGTCCCCGAGCCCCTGGACTACACTTGCAGCGCGTAATCGCTTTACGGCCGCGCCTTGAGAGCTCCTCAATGGAATTTTCTCGCCTCATTTTAGTCGCAACTGCACACACTCGGCGAAATTACGTTTGCACTGTCTTATGTAACTTTATTATGTTCTATTTGATTTCCTTTAGGTCTATAGTATTGTATGAACGCTGATATCGATTGTATAGGTTATAGAAGTGTGGATTCGTATTAATTTATTTTTTATGATTAGGAGATTAAGGAGTAATCAAACGTTACTGAAAGCAAGAGAAACACTAGATAGAGTCGAGTATTACACACTGTAATGTTACCAATAATACAATGATAAATATATTACAAATAGGTATAGTTACTGTTCACTGTATAAATGAAAAATATCATGCTTAAGAAGTTACTATTATTATAAAAAAAAAAAATGTGTGCGTGTACTAGACTCTAGAGTACACACGTAAGAAGAGAAACTTCTTTATGACCTTATTTTTCAAAAAATTATTTACTATATGCAACTTTACAGAAATACGTCGAATCACGCATGGTAGGGATAAGAAAAAGAACGCGCGTAACGGTAAAATGTCACGCGTAACGAAAAAATGTTACACTAAATTTTTTTCCAACCCCGATAAAGAAGTTTCACTTATAAATAAAATACATTAGTTAACGAACTCTACCTATTCGTAACACAATGTTATTTTCTTTCAAATGTAGTTTCCTCTTTTTTATGTTCTCTTAATGAACACGAGTAGATTTAATTTTTGTACCTTATTTACCGGTAGCAAACGCAATCACACATCGAATAGCATATCGATTATAATCGATTCGTAAACCAACATCGATTATCGGTCACTCGATACATCGCTTTGTATTGACAATACAAACGTTGTGATTAGCTCAACTGTTTTAGAATTAATTTGATATCAGCCGATATTTTGGTCGGCAATATTGCTTTGCTGCGTTATTGGTTTTCATTATGGATGAATGGCTTATTGAAATGGGTTCACTGGTTTATGGCTTTTATGATGGACATGTTAATTTTTGTATTCGTTGTTACAATACATAGGACACGCTTTACTCAAGTAGAAAATATAATTTATACAATGTTTTAAACACGAAATGATTAATTTTATTTATATGAAATACATATGATTATAATATCAACAGAAGCATACAAAATATTTACAATATATTAAAGGAGATAAGTTTTTGTATCATACAATAGGTACTTATTCCTTTTTCATAATTATTAAAGTGTATATAATGTAACTATGTTATTATTTGTAAACAACATGCGTACTCAAGTTAAAATAAAAATGGATTTAATATTATTTATTAAATAAAAATAGATTTAATAATATTTTGGCTGTTACCTAAAAAAAAACTAAAGAACTAAAGTAGAAGACCTATAAGCATTGTTATTGCGAATAGAGACGAAATTACTTGTGTTAATATAATAAATAAATATTTTCATAGAAAAGCGTTGTTATTTATGATCGAAGAGAAATATTTATTATCAACTATTGGAATGAATTTATTACGTTATTTTCATTTAACAGTGTACATAATACAACGATAAAATAAATAAAAGTAAAAACATTTTGCACCAAAGAACAAGTACCTTTTTGAAATATTTTTTTTTAAACTTAAACTCACTCATTTGAAATTGAGTTATAATGACTCAACTACACGAATATTATGAATACAATAATGAAATAAATAAAAATAAGCATTAAATATAATTTGCACCAAAGAACAAGTACAGTTGTGAAATATTTTGTTTCTTGAAACTTTAAATTAAAATTTTTTTGTTATAAAACAACTAACATTATGTGTAAAAAAACTATTTAAGAAAATATTTAGAATAGGTATGCACCTCAAAATTAATTAAGTTTTGTAGAGAACACATACGATTATAAACGTCTACAGAACATTATTGAATGAATAACGTCAGGCAATCAAATCCATGAGAACATATCATTATCACACATTAACGCCCCTTCGTTTGACACCCTTTAATCATCAAACAGGGGTCGGAGGGGTCGCAGCTCCGGGGGTACAAACGGGGTCACAAATAATGAAAACATTAATTAATTTTGCACTGCTTCGTAATTAACCGAATAATTTTGATATAGAGCGTTCATTGTGTGGTAACTGAAATGAAAACCATGATATTGCTAATCATTCTGAATGTGCTGTATTTATCGGTTGCTTTATTATTCTGTTTGTCTTTAGCTCTGCCCTGCGACTTCGCTCGTCGAATATTTTAATTGAAAGAAGTTTTGATTTTAATATACTTAGTTAAGATGATTTTTAAATTAATGTATGTTTGTCATTGTCTCCTTGATTGTAAAAGTTGTTTTAGTTTTAGAATTTTATTATGTTAAAAAATAAATTGTGTTCTGGACGCACTTATGCATAAGTATATTAAGATGATTATGTTCCAACAATAAACGCTACAGTATACAATATATTGTGTCTTATTTTTAAAATTCTAATTATTAAAAGATGACGAACGATGTTGCAATACGATACATTAGAATTTGAAGCACTCCTTAAAAATATTTTCTTAACCAAACTGTTTAAATCTAAACGCGATATTAATTAATTATTAACGTAATATTAGTTACAGCAACCATTACCAACATTAAAGCTCATTGAAAAACGAACGCAAAACTTCGACCAAAACAACTGAAGCCTCACAATGAGCGAGCAAGAGAAATATCAAATAATTGAACAGAAAATGTAGTTTGAGTTAGTTGAAAGGTTATTGAGTATTTGTAGTTCATTGCGAGTTCGATTGCTAGAACAAGTAGCCACTTTTAATTTGCGTTTAATTTAATGGTTTAAGTATTCACGAAATACATACGTGAACATTTACGGGCATCGATTTTTAAGAGAAAGACTCTACTTACTTTCAACAGATAATTTCACTTACACTTTTAGATAAAGAACACGAAAGTAAAAAATCCAAAGTCAAAATTCACGAATTCTCAAATTGAATCGCAATTTAAAATTCTGTTTGTAAATAGCGATTGGCAAAAGTAATGCGGAGACAGTCCTGTATCGCAGGCGCCATAAATTCGCTCGCCAATCGCGTCGCGCGGAGCTACGAAGCGAAGCGAATACTTTTAAACTATAGAGGGTGTTTCATTTTTAGTTTTTTTTTTTATATTTGAATAACTGTAGATTTGATTAGTGCATTAAATGCAATTCAATATTTGAAAAAATTGATGAACTCTATGTTAAAAATAAACATTTAACATTTGGTGTTTATGGTGATGGTAATTTAAATTGTTCTAGCTTTCCCCCCGCGGCTTCGCCCATTATGTAAAACTTAAAATATTATTATATACTAAAATTTTGCACGAGAATCACTACATCTATTAAAACGTATAAAAGTCCGTTACGTTGCTTTTAAAATTAAAGCATACATAGAGACAGGGATAGAGATGACTCTTCTAGTCCATATAACATAAAACATATCTAAGTTCTTAAAAATTACGATTGTAATTATGTACGAGTTTAATTTGGGTATGTTTCAGACTTGAGGGTTAATTATTAAAAGCCTGACTCAGCACTTTTGTTTTAAGGCCTTCTTTACTTTGTAAGGTTGCTTTTTTATACTTCAACAAATAATGAACTCGCTGTAAAAAGCCAAGAACTTTTTCAAGGCATTTGGATATATTTAAGAACATTAAAAAATAAGATCTTGGTGGTTAGTTTATCAATGACTATTCTGTACTCCTGTTGATCTTAGCGTCATGATAATATCATGTAGCCTATAGTCTTCCTCGATAAATGGGCTATGTAAAACGGAAATAATTTTTCAAATCGGACCAGTAGTTCCTGAGATTAGCGCGTTTAAACACACAAACAAACTCTTCAGCTTTATAATATTATAAAAGTATAGATTTTGCTTAATTTGCATTTTTTTTTGTGAATTTGGGTTTATCAATATTGTTAAACCAAATTTGATTGATTTAATATACTTATTATATAAAAGTAGACTGAAGAAGACAATCGATCTTACCTGCGGCTCTATTGAAACTAACTAGTCTATTACGTAGGCTATATTGCTCGAAGCAAGGTTATTACTTTAATTATAAAATTATTTTAGATATCATGTTGATATTGCTTTCAAGGATGAACGAATTTGCTATTCATTTAAAAGTCTAGAAATTTAACAATTTTGTTTAGGAGTTTAGGCGTGATTTAAAACACAATTAAAAATGATATTTTACAAGGTGTCTTATCAGTAGACGCAAAATATTTGGTAGATATATGAAAATAAACTTGAAAAAGGCACTTTTCAGCATTTTAGCACAAGCCAAATCATTACCATAATTACGTACTGTAGCATAGTATCAGATATTCTATCATAGTCATATTTACAAGGATACTGTACCTACTAATAACAATCGAATGCGTTAATATATTATACTAGGTATAGTAGGTAATACTACGATATAAAACCATACAATATGGAACATCCATGTTTCGTAGCTCCCGGGAAGTGTCCCGGCCGATAAACTTATGCGTCCCCGCGGAGGAACTTTTATTTATCTTAATTCCCATTACATATTTAAAGACGTCCCTCACGACCTCACGGAGGGCCTCGCATTGTGAGTCAACTAGATTGCATTGCGACCTGAATAATATATTTATTTTGAAATATTGCGCTGCTTTTTATCTAATTTCGTATTTATAACTTCGCGAGATTAGCTCGCGATTTATTTTATGCACCACGGGGACTTGTCAAATTTGGAGCTTGTTATGAAAAATGATTTTATGTATTTTGGAATTATGTAGACGATGTTCAATTTAGCGGTTGAGACAAAATCTTCTAGAAAATTGAAGCCTTTCAATTAAGGAATCTTTTTTTTATGCAATGGTAATTTTTGATAAACTATAATAAATTTTTGAATATTTTATTTTGCTTGAATAAAAACCTTGATAGAGTTGAGCTTGAAAGGTGCATTTTATTTGACTTTATTTCCAATAAAATATGAAACACAAAGAGTAACATCATCAGAAAATTAGCACATAAACAACACAAATAAATAATAAATTATACATTAATTATGGGAACAATAAATTATGATAGCAATTACTTATACATAGACATACATGACAGCTCATGCATAACTTAACTAAGCTATGAGACAAGTTACACACTATACGAAACTTTCCTATCTACTTATATTACTGCTTAAAAGATTATCGAAGTATTACATGCTTTATTATAATATGTAGAACCATTGTAGAACATTTTCTGATCGCCTTTGTGAAATATGTGCAGTTTGTTAAGTTTAATCGGCTCGGTTTTTTATAATAGTTTAGTAATGATTCTCTGTTAAATAATTTTTTAAATTGATGATTGATGTAAGACAATAAGTGACGAAATTTTAAAAGTGGATCTTCATAAGCACCTACATAATATTAAAATACTTATATTTACAGTATTTACATACTTTTATACATAATATCGTCTCCTTTATTGTTGATACGTAAATTTATAAAATGTTAACATTACAGGGCGTCTTCTTGATTATCATACTATTATTGTTAGAAAAAAGGTATTAATAAGACAAATTTTCGAGTGAAGTCTGGATAGACAGCTAGCTACACGCGCACTTTAATCAGATCAAACCGTTTTAGTATCTTCTGTTCATCAAAATTAAGTGCTAAAAAACTCCTATACCTCGCTATAAAACACGGCGTTGTATAAATTATCTTAAAATAGAGTTATAAAAGATGCGTAAAATCTCATTTAAGAGCAATCGATGCGAGATGAAAGCGCCAAGGTAATGAAATGAGCCGTTAACACATAGTTAATTGGAATAAAGATGCAGACAAGGGCCGACAGTTAAACTTCCGACTTGTAAACATGAGCGTAAAGCGCGCCTTACGTTACTGTTTTTGACAGTTGTAAAAAACCTGTGAGATTTGTATTATACTAGCTTTCCACCCGCAGCTTCGCCCATACTCTAAAACTTAATTATATAGTAATACCTCCCTCGAGAACAATGCTATCTATTGGTGAAAACAGAATGAAAATAGATGCAGTAGTTAACGTGAGTCGTTTACAGACAAAATTCAAATTCAAATTCAAATTAAAATTTCTTTATTTGCAGAATGTAGATTTACAAAGATGTTAGGTAGGTACATATTACATAGGCTCTTAAACATTCTGGCTCTTAATTGAGCATGCAAATATATTATAAATTACAATAAACAATTTTATATTACACAACACTAGATCCAGACAGACGGATGGCTTTGTTTTATAATATGTAGTGATTGGAAGTTGTTCTTCACTGAAGGTTAGAAATAAAATTCTATATATTCTTTAGTCTACACATAAATTAAAATGTAAACATTTATAATAAAATCATAAATCATTATACAAAAATTGAGTGGCCTATAAACAGTTGATAGTTAATAAAAATGTTTTGTATTAATGAATTTCAACCTCATACTTTAGTATTTATTTACATTATTTTCAAATTATCTAAAAAAAATCTGAAAAACGAGTCCCGAATGAACCATAGAACTCCTTAAGTATAGACAGATCACAGAATACGTACTTGAAAGATTTATTCGAGCTATAAACGACCCTCGTACAGACGGACGATGCAGACGATCTTAAGTTTATTGTATTCAGTTTGTTCGCTAGTACTTATGTTTCGATTGTCTTCCTTTCATTTAATTTGATTTATACCATGTTATGGTATAACATTCATTTAATAAAAATAACAATGTAAAAACAAATCATAACACTCCCCCAAGCCGACCGGTCCTCGTGGGGGAAAATGACCACGACCCTCTAAAGGTTAAAAATAATGCCAACATACACATAAACACTAACACATGTAGTCAAGTCAAGAAAACAAATGATATTTATATAGCAACTTTGAACTGTCGATCTCTAAGAACACCTGAAAAACTCCAAGAATTAGAAATAGCATTGGAAGATATAAAATGGGATATAATAGGAATAAGCGAAATGAGAAGGTTTGGAGAACAAATTGAAGATCGTGGAAAGTATATACTACAGTATAAAGGAGAGACACCAGGACTGTATGGAGTCGGATTCATGATCAAAAAGAATTTAGCAAACAACATAATAGAACTAAGAGGAATATCAGAGCGTATCTCAATTCTTAACATAAAACTAAACGATGAAAAGTGGTCCATTATCCAAGCATATTCTCCAACCGAATCAGACAAGAAGGAAGATTTAATAAAAACTGATAAATTCTATGAAGAACTCCAGAACACCATCGAAACATCACATAAAAATGTGATATTGATGGGTGACTTTAATGGCCAAATCGGAACACAAAATAGGGGCGAAGAATATTCCATAGGAGACTTTGGTTTTGGCACTAGAAGCAAGAACGGTACAAGGTTGGTAAACTTTTCACTAGAAAACAAATTAAGTGTTCTAAACAGCTTTTATAAAAAGAAATTGACAAAGAAGTGGACATGGATCTCACCTAACGGCCTTCATAAAAACGAAATAGACTTTATTATGTCCAATAATAGAAAAGCTTTCAAAGACCTGTCGATCATACAAAATTTAAATTTTAACACCGATCATAGAATGGTACGGGCTATAATGGCAGGCACTTATCCAAAGAAAACAAGACAATTTCATAATAAATATGCAGTTGTTCAGTATACTGGCGACACAGAATTATTGCTAAAAAATCTTAAAACATCATTACAGACAAAAGAACATTTACCTATAGAAGAAAAATATAACAAGCTACTACACAAACTAAAAACTGTAACTAAGAAAACAAATACAAACACCAAGAAAGAAATCTCATCTGAAAGTAAGGCACTACTACAAAAACGCAAGGAACTACTACACGATAGAAAAACAAAAGAAAACCGGAAAAAAATATCTGAACTAAGTAAATTGATTAATGAAAAATTGCGCAAAGAAAGAAAGACAAAACGAACCAATACAATGAAGAATTTTATAGAAAAAACAGGAGGAATAAAAAAGGCAATAAAAGAACTAAATTGCAAAAAGGAATGGATAACAAGTATGAAAAAGAAAGACGGTAAAACTACAGAAAAGAGATCGGAGATACTAAAAGCTGCTACAGACTTTTACCAGAACCTATACCAAAGCCAAAAAAAAAGACAAAATGTAAAAGAAAATGACGCATTAACTGATGAAGAGGAAGTGCCTGAAATACTTACAGAGGAAACCATAAAAGCCATAAATACACAGAAAAACGATAAAGCTCCCGGATCAGATCTCGTTACAAATGAACTACTGAAAATAACATTACCAGTGATGGCTCTGAAGCTTACAGATATTTTTAACGAAATTATCATAACAGAAAAAATTCCCGACGATTGGACAAAATCAACCATTATACTACTACACAAAAAGGGTGATAAAGGAGATATATCAAATTACAGGCCCATTAGCTTAATGTCGAATATTTATAAGGTATTTTCAAAAATCATATTATCAAGAATTACAAACACCCTTGAAGAAAATCAGCCGAAAGAGCAGGCTGGTTTTCGTCGAAATTTTTCCACTATAGACCACATTCACACCCTTAGACAAATATTGCAAAAATATAAAGAATATAACAAGACTTACTATCTAGGGTTTGTTGATTTTAATAAAGCATTTGACACGTTAGAACACGAGTTTATATGGATGGCACTAAAAACGCAGGGCGTACAACCAAAATACTTACGAATTCTTCAAAACGTATACACCAAGAGCACAGCGCAAGTTAAGCTTGAAACTATTGGCCAAGAATTTCCCATCAGAAGAGGCGTACGCCAAGGAGACCCTATCTCTCCTAAATTATTCTCAGCAGTCTTAGAAACAATATTTAGGAAATTGGATTGGAAGAATCTAGGATTAAATATTAACGGCGAATACCTGAGCCACTTACGTTTTGCAGATGACATAATTATTTTCTCGGAAAGCCCAAAGACATTACAATCAATGCTGCAACAATTAGCTGACGAAAGTGCAAAGGCAGGCCTTACGATGAATTTAATGAAAACTAAAATTATGTCAAATTCTACACAAAATGATACCATAACATTAGACGGAGTGGGAATAGAATATGTACATGAGTATGTTTACTTAGGACAACTTATATCTACCGAAGACTGCATGAAAAAGGAAATAGAAAGAAGAATAGCTAACACCTGGAAAAGATACTGGTCGCTAAGCGAAGTTATGAAGAACAAAGACATGCCAATGAAAGAAAAAAGAAAGGTATTTAATATGTGTATTTTACCATGTTTGCTATACGGGTGCCAAACTTGGGCATTGACAGAACAACTGGCTAACAAAATAAAAGTTTGTCAAAATGGAATTGAGCGAAGTACAATAGGGGTTAAGAGAAAAGATCGAGAAAAACTAAAAGATATTAAAAGTAAAACTAAATTCAAGAATGCATATATAACATACAAACAACTAAAGTGGAAATGGACAGGCCATATGATAAGAGAGAAGAAGGAAAAATGGACTAGACAAATAACAGAATGGTACCCGATAGACTGCAAAAGGAACAGAGGAAGACAAATTACAAGGTGGGAAGATGGTATTCGGAAAATAGCAGGTCCAACGTGGACTCGAAAGGCTAGGGACAGAACAGAATGGCGATCTTTAGAGGAGGCCTTTGTCGGAAGACAAGTTGAGGAATAACTACCGTTTGCCGAACTAAAATCACTTAAATATAAATATAGTTTATAAAGTATAATTAGTTAGTAAATTTTTAGTAGTAATTAGTTCTGAGGCATACTTAGAAAAGTTTTGTAATTTAAATTAAGATCAACAATAAAGGCTTTTTATTTTTTATTTTATTTTATTTATGGTAAAGTTCTTTTAAATTTATGTTTCGTCTGTTTATTTTATTTGTTTCTGTGATGTATTAACTGAATTAGATGTAAATATTTAATTTAATTTCCTGGCTATTTACCTGCTCTAACGTTGTAGTAGAGCGTCTCGTCCTGCTTATTATAATTATAAGCACGAATATTTTTTGAACTGAACCTTCTTTAGGTGCTTTCAGGGTAAAATTTCAAGGTCCTTTAATGGCATTACCGTCACGTCATGGAGTAATGCTACACTTCTGAAACGTGTACTCGACATACACGGTACTTTTTTTGTTGTAAACTATAGAAAATATTTAAAAAAGTTGTAGAGTAATGGTCGAAAAGTTTAGTTAATGTGTAGAAAAATATTTTTGCTTTAGAACTCTAACAATTTTGATAAAAAATACGATTTAAAAGTAATAAATTGCCTATAATATGTGCAGGCAAGTCGCCTAGCGTCACCCACAAACAGCGCGAGAACACGTCCAATCGACTGATTAAAATGACATTTCATTCCTTTTTAGTATTTATAGCGTCCCACATATTGTATAATTGCTCTGACCTCAAATTCGATAATTCTCTTCATTGCAATTGTTTCTCCATTTCGCGGTTCATTTCATTTCGGATTTCATTCGCTTTTCTTGGTTGTAGTGTATTGTTCGTGTATACGCATTGTTACTAAATGTTCTAGATAAATCATTTATTTATTTATTTTACAAAGGATAGCCAACAATTGTTAACACTAATAATTATAGGCATACAAGGAAAATACAATTTAACATATCAAGTGCAACAATTAATTATAGGCTAACACCACATGCCTTTAAAAACTGTTATGATTTAAGGACAAAAAAAATAACTGATAGCTACACAAAATAATGTTAAAGAATTATCTTTTTAAAATGTAAGTCATATTAAAATAAAATCGGCAATAAATCATTGATCGATATAGCTTCGGTTTTAAGGTAAAATAAACATTTTATTTTCTTTATATTACTCTGGTCGAATATTTCAGCTAACGGTTCGTTCTTACTATTTTGTTTATAAATTACGTACAAGTACTACGGTTTATAATTGAGTTTAATCACTACAAAACATTCACTATAATCAAGACATTTCCCCAAAAACCATACCATACTAACGCAATCTATCAAATCCATACCATACCATAACAAAACATGATTTAGCTGTTTCACTCTAAACTCGAATCAAAGGGAATTTATAAATCATACATTACCATCTGATAAGGCAGCAGTTTGATATTTCGGTACGTTGTGCCTTATAAATTAGTCAAACAATATATTACATGTACATTCTACTGTTACTTATCAGATCGACTCACGGCACGACTGATGAATTATTCACACACATAAACACCGATTGTTTACTGCCACCTCATTCACCGACATTGCCTGTATCTGCATTTATATTAAAAATCTTCACTTTGCGCTTTTTTAACACACCCCGCACTATCGCATCTCGTATATCATCCATTTCGCGTATCTTGAGTCGCTTCTTTTGTTGTTCGTAATTCATTGCTTGGCCAGTTACTTTTGCCGTAGACCTGTTAAGCATTATGAGCAGCAATGGAATCTCCAAGCTCACATGTGTCGCCTTTCCACGCTAGCTACGGCTCCGTATACGTCCAGAGTTTATTAGGTATGTTCATCTTTGTTAGAACGTGTTTCGTTTTACATAATTTCTATAATCGAGTTCGGGTTCGAAACAAATTCCCCGTTATCAATGCTGACAGACGTTGTGTTGGATTAATTTTGTTTTGAATGTATCCGGTACTAATGAAACCGTTTTAATTGTGTCAGAGATAGCACTTTGTTACAATACACGGCGAAATATGGGAGTACTGATTTATATTTTCTTTACCTTCGGATCAGCGTTCGTGTTTCATTGAGAGAGGATTTCCATTTTATCCGAATAATGTTTTTGCTGGCGTATTCATTAACTTCGTTTCGTGGAAGTTTCGCTTAGTTGTCGATTCATTACTGCAGATTGTGGACGAAGATATGATTGATATTGGATAGTTAACGGGAGAAAAATTATTTGTACTATTCATAGATATTGGAAAAATTAATTATAAAGTAGTAATATACTTACTTATTCACTGATGAAGATTTTTTGAAGTGAAACTTCTTTATCGAGGTTGGAAAAAAAATTAGTTTAACATTTTTTCGTTACGCGTGACATTTTCCCGTTACGCGCCATCTTTTTCTTATCCCTACCACGCGTGATTCGACGTATTTCTGAAATTATTTTTTGAAACATAAGGTCATAAAGAAGTTTCACTTCTTACGTGTGTACACTAGTACACGCACACATTTTTTGTTTCTATACATCTTTCATATCTCCTGAAAAAAACTGGACTGTATCATACTCCAAGGGAAAAGCGACAAATTTCTTTACTTAAAGATAAATCCAAATAACAGAAAACCTAACAAGTATACTCTTAAACTCATCACAAATAAACTCTGTTCCTTGGTCACGGCATCACGCGTGATCGGGTGGACCGATTTCGATAATTCTTTTTTTATTATGTTCCTTGAAGTACGATGATGGTTCGTATGTAGAGAAAACGTATATATGTACCACGGGCGAAGCCGGGGCGGACCGCTAGTAATGAGTAAATCGCGTTTAAAATATCCACCTAATTTCTAACTTTAGAGCTGTTCAGAAAGGGCCAAGCATTGTCACCGTTAGTGTATAATATTTATCGTGGAGTTATCACAACATTTATCAACCGCCCGCATGGAGCCTGCAAAGCCTCGTTTGACGCTTAAAGCCTTAAAATCTCCAAACTTATGCCCTTCCTTATTATCTCCTTGTGTATCGAATTTAAACGCTTTGTTTAGATTTGCTTTGCGTCCGCGAGACAATGGTGCAGGGGAGAAAGTTATTTTTTAAATATTTTTTAATAATTTGTATCAAATACTTGTAACATAATATTACGTAATTAAGAATGGTTGAAATGGTTAATTATGTAACTACTAGCGGTCCGCCCCGTCTTCGCCCGTGGTACATATTTCGCAATAAAAAGTAGCCTATGTCCTTTCTCGGGTATCAAAATATCTCTATACCAAATTTCATGCAAATTGGTTCAGTAGTTAAGGCGTGATTGAGTAACAGACAGACAGACAGAGTTGCTTTCGCATTTATAATATTAGTATGGATGTGCTATTTATTAAATAGGTTTGAAGTTGGTGCCGAACATTAAGCACTTAGTATTAAGCCCGTGCACCGACATCAAACCCTTTTAATAAATAGCACATATAAATAATAATATAGCCTTTTATTCCTAAACATAGGGTTACAAGAGGTCCCTAAGTTCGGTGTGCCTTTTGGCATAGGCCTCCTCCAATTCTTTCCAATGTAACCTGTCCCTTGCTACTCTCATCCAAAATGGTCCCGCAGTCTGTTTCAAGTCATCTTCCCATCTTCTGACTTGACGACCCCTGCTTCTTTTGCCGTCTCTTGGTAGCCAGAGAGTGACTTGTTTGCTCCAATTGTTAATAGGATGGCGTAGCAAATGACCTGTCCATCTCCATTTTTGGGTGTCTATCCGGGTAAGTATATCTGTGAGCTTTGTTTTTTTCCTTATGTCTGTGTTCCTGACTCTGTCTTTAATTTTCAACCCTAGCATGCTTCGTTCCATGGCACGTTGAAATTTTATAAGCTTCTCTCTGTGGTAGTGTGTTGTCGACCAGGTTTCGCAGCCATAAGAGAGAACTGGGAGAATACAGGTGTCGAACGTTTTCTTTTTTATATGATTATCCAGTACCCTACTTTTCATTATTTCCTTCATCGACCAGTATTTTCTCCATCCTTGGGCTATTCGTCTGTTAATTTCTTTTGTCATATCATCTGAAGGGGAAATTATCTGTCCTAAGTAAATATATTCTTTGACATATTCAATCCTTTTGCCATCTACCATAACGTCTAGTTCACTAGAGTTTGACATTAATTTTGTTTTACTGGCATTGATTTCCAGGCCAACTTCTCTGCTTGCATCTGCAAGGCTCTGCATCATTAGTTGCAATGTTTCAGGGTCTTCTTCTATAAGCACCAGATCATCGGCGAATCTTAGGTGATTTAGGCGAGCTCCATTAATATTCACACCTAAGTGGTCCCAGTTAAGCTGTCTAAAGATGTGCTCGAGTACAGCGTTAAATAACGTAGGAGAGAGAGGGTCGCCTTGTCGCACGCCCTTTTGAATAGGGAATGGTTCTCCTGTAGATTCCAGTTTAATACAGGCCTTGCTAGATGTGTATAAACTGTTAAGCAATTCTATTTAACTGCTCTGGACCCCTTGTTGTTCAAGGCTGCGCCAAATGTAGTGGTGCCTGAGGCTGTCGAATGCCTTTGAGTAGTCTATAAATGCCAAGTACAGTTGTTTGTTGTATTCGTTATACTTTTGTAGCAGCTGCTTTAGTGTGTGTATGTGATCCAATGTGCTGAATTTCCCCCTAAATCCCGCCTGCTCCACAGGTTGGCTCTCGTTCAGCGTTGGTGATATCCTTTCCAGGATGACTTTAGCAAACACCTTGTATATGCTGGATATAAGAGAGATAGGCCTGTAATTCTCAATCTCGTCTCTAGGGCCTTTTTTATGTAAAAGAATTATGTGACACTTGGTCCATTCTTCCGGGATTTGTCTTGTTTGTAGTATTTCATTGAAAAGTTTTGCCAGCACAGGACTAATTTCCTCTAATGTTCCCTTAAGTAATTCGTTAGGGATCTTGTCCGGCCCTGGGGCTTTCTCGAGTTTTTGGGAATTTATTGCCTTGGTTACCTCTGAGGCTAGTATTTCTGGTACTTCGTCAACTGTATTTCCGTTTGTTTCTTTTGCTTCTAGTATTGGGTCTTTCCCTGGATCAGTATACAGTCGGCGGTAATAGTCCGAAGCTAGTTTTTGTATTGAGAGTCGATTAGTTAAATGAGATTCGCGTTGCTTTAATTTAGGTATCCATTCTTTGCCGTGTTCACTTAGTTGTTTCATAGCCTTTTTTGCTCCTCCTGTTCTTTTTATATTTTCTTCCAAGACTCTATTTCTTTGTTTCTTGCGGTCATCCCTCATATTTTCCTTTATTTTCTTGCTAAGATTCGAAATTTTTTGGCGTCTATCCCTGTCCCCCTTATTTGATATTAGTGCTCTTCTTTCATCTAATAGTTCCATTGTTTCTTTGCTTAAGTAGCTTTCCTTACGCTTTGGTTTGCTGATTAGCATGTCTTTCAGTTTGTTTTGCAATCTCTCGTATTTAATACCAGAGGTTTTTCCTGGATCTTTTGGGTTGGTTTAAACTTAGGCAGCTCCTAACCATACGATGGTCTGTGTTGAAGTTGAGGTTTTTGACTATGTTGGTATCTGAGAACGCACATGCTTTGTTTGTTAAAATAAAGTCAATTTCAGTTTTGAATTTAGCACCTGGAGAGCACCACGTCCATTTACTTTTAGGATTTTTGAGGAAGCGTGAGTTCATTAGAAAAAGGTTATTTTCCATCATGAATTCTACTAGTTTCTGTCCGTTTTGGCTTCTTTTTCCGTGACCAAACCTTCCGATTACGAATTCTTCTCCAATTTGCTTTTCACCAACCTGTGCGTTAAAGTCGCCCATGATAATTATGTTTTTGTTGTAGTACGGTTTTATTGCTTCAGCTAAACAGTCATAGAAGTAGTCTATGTCTGATTTCCCCGAATGCTCTGTTGGGGCATATATTTGAAAGATGGCCCAGTTCTTCCTGTAACCCGGAAATTTTAAATGTACTGCCGCAATTCTGTCTGAAACTCCTTCGAATCCCAGAATGTTTTTCTTCATTGTAGACTTAATAAGGAAACCTACGCCCTTTTGACCGGTGTGTTCTCCTTTGTGAAACAGGATATAGTCATCCTTTTCTTCTATCCCTTCTCCTGGCCTTCTCATCTCGCTGATGCCCAGTATGTCCCATTTTATATTAGAGATGGCTATTTCCAGTTCTTTCAGGCTCTCTTCTGTTCTTAGTGTCCGAGTATTCAGTGTACAGATATGAATATGTTCCGTGATCTTCGAATTATAATGTCTTGATTTGTATGGAGGGTGTTTGTCTTCTTCCCCCACGGTGACAAGCCGGCTTGGGGTGCAATTTATTTTTGTTATGTTGGATGGTGTGGTTGTTGTGGTTGTTTGGATCCGGCTGTCGCATATTAGTTTTTTGAGAGATTTGAAAAAGAGGCTGATCTCCCACGCTCTACATAGTTCAATATATTTGGTCTGATAATTTTCTTTGTTGCAGTTTTAGAGGTGGCGTTGCTCGAGATGGTCGATTTACTTTCAATATCGCCTGCATTTACTTTTTTTTGTAGTGGTGTTTTCGGTGATCTTGAAGTCTCTCTTTTCCTCTTTTCTCTGTTGCTTTCGTGTGTTTTCTTTATAATCAGCTTATCATACTTTATAAACGCTATATTCCCTTTTTTCTTTTCCTCTTCGACTTGTTGCTGCAGTTGTTTACGTTTTTCTAATATTTCTTTGGGAAAGTCCTCTTTAATATTTATTCCTTCTGGCAGGCTAGATTTATTTCGTAGAATCACATGTTTCTTCCAGGTAGTTGTGAGTGAGACTACAACAGGGCGATTTTTATCGAGCGCTTTTTTACCGATTCTGTAGATATTATTAATTTCAAAGACTTCAAAGTGTACTCCCATTTCTATTATAATGTCTTTTATGTAATCTACTAGCTCCGTCTCCGTTGATGTTTTTCCTTCCTCGATACCAAAAAATACAAGATTATTTTTGCGTTTATCCTTGTCGACGAATTTGAGTTTTAACTCTAACTCGTTAATTTTATTTTTAAGTTGGACGTTTTCTTCGGTGATCGTTTTAAGCCTTTCATCGAGAGCTGACATAACATTTTGTGTTACCGAAGTTGTTATAATTTTAGTTTGATGGTCCAACTTTTCGTCTAGTTTTGCGAGTAAAATTTCCATACTTTTATTCAAATTCAAATTCAAATTCAAATTATATTTATTTGCAAGAATGTAGTTACAAATTATAGATGTTTTTAATTACAATATTATGTGGCTAATACATTCTACCCATTGATTGGGTGTGCAAATATTGAAAAAGAAAGTTGATTAGTCTAATTATTTAAATGTACACACAATTCAATTTTCACAATTACGCGAACGCACTACGATTAACACGATTATATCACACACTTATCACACACAATTCAGTTTACACTACTTAAAAGTCATAAATTCTTCAATGTCATAAAATTGTTTCACCATCAACCAGTTCGTCAGTTTATTTTTGAAAAAGTTTACTGGTAGTTCCTTGAAATTGTCCGGTATTTTATTATATATTTTAATAGCCATAAATATTACACTGTTTTTAGCTTTGTTAATTCTGCACGTTGGGAAATGTAATTTGTTTTGGTATCTTGTCAACATATGCGAATTTACATCTCCTTTCTTCTTAAAGTATTCCGGGTGATATTTTACAAATAAACATACTTCTCTTATGTACATGCAAGTTAAAGTAAGGATCCGTAATTTACTAAACAGAGGTCTACAACTGTCTCTTTGGTTCAAACCGCACAGAGCTCTTATACATTTTTTTTGTGAGACAAATACCTTCCGCACATCACAAGATTGTCCCCAAAGAATGATTCCATACGAAAGTACAGAGGAAACGTAGGCATGATAAGCATTTATTGCTGCATTCATAGAAACAGTATCTCTTAAACGCCGTAATACGTAAACGAAACGATTAATTCTGTCACAAACGTAATCAATATGTTTGTTCCATTTTAGACCTTCATCCAACAAAACACCCAAGAATTTATGATGATCTACTTGTTCTATTACTTGGTTATCACACTTTATATTTAGGTTTATTTTGGAGCAATTTTTTGTATAAAATTGAATTATTTTTGTTTTTAATAAGTTAATTTTAAGATTGTTGTCTTCTAACCATTTTACAATATTTTTAACTGCTTCATTTATATCTCTCTCGTACGTTTCCTTTTCAGTACATTTAACAATTAGGGTAGTGTCGTCTGCGAATAAAACTGATTTGTGTTTCACTGATTTCGGTAGGTCATTAATATACAAGAGAAATAAAAACGGGCCGAGCACACTTCCTTGTGGTACACCTGATCTATTAGTTTTTTTTACTGATCTATATACGTTTCTTGATTGATTTACTATTTTTTGTATTTCCACAAACTGATCTCTATCCTTTAAATAACTAGCAATCCATTCTTTGGCAATTCCTCTTATACCATATTTATCTAACTTAAGCAAGAGTAATTCATGGTCTACAAAATCAAATGCCTTGCTCATATCTAGAAATATAGCGCTTACGGGTTTTTTTTCGATGAAGGCTTGAATTATTTCTTTCACCATATCAAAGCATGCTAATGAAGTGGAACTATTTTTCCTAAATCCAAACTGTTCTTTACATAAGATCTTGTTTCTATCAATATAATTTCTAATTCTTTCTAAGATTACTTTTTCAAATATTTTAGATATCACTGGTATTAACGCTATAGGTCTGTAATTCTTAATATCTTTCGGATCGTCTTTTTTAAATAATGGTTTTATCACTGATGTTTTCAGCGCGTGTGGAAAAGTTCCCTGTTCCATCGATAAATTTACAAGAAAAGACAACGGTTCGCAAATATGGTCACTGCATGATTTTAATATTTTTGTACTTATTCCATCTGTTCCTACTGAATTAGTGTTATTAAGTGATTTTATTATTTTACAAATTTCGTTACTGTTTGTAGGTGTTAAGAAAATAGTATTGCAACTTTCTGTAGTCAAAGTCTTTTTTATGGCATTTACATCCAAATTAAATTTTGTTTGATTTGTGATGTCAATAAAAAAATTATTAAACTGTTCGCAAATTTCATTCATTGAGTCGTATATTTTATTATTAACTACAATCTCTTCAATTTCTGTAATATTGGTTTCGTCATTAATATTATTAGATATCATTTGCCATAATGCTTTGTTTTTATTTTTTGCCAACTTAATAAATTTTTCACTTTGAATTTGTTTTGATTTAAGAATGCAC
Organism: Colias eurytheme; assembly: GCA_907164685.1. Classification (NCBI taxonomy): domain Eukaryota; kingdom Metazoa; phylum Arthropoda; class Insecta; order Lepidoptera; family Pieridae; genus Colias; species Colias eurytheme. The sequence goes on from CAJQZN010041609.1 coordinate 57,155, forward strand.
CTTTTTAGTATATTTTTATATTTCACATAATGATTCCAACTATGAGTATACATTTTTTTTGTATATATATTTTTAAGATAAAGTTGTCGCTTTCGTATACAACATTTCTTCAATCCTTTTGTTATCCAGTTAAGATTAGATTTTCCTGTACTTCTCTTTATCTTAATAATAGGAAAACAAAGATCATAAAACAGTTTGAATAACTCATAAAAAGCATTGAAGCATTCATTTAGGTTATTAAATTCATGTATTTCAGAGAAGCTTAACGATGACATACATTCACAAAATTTACGAATATTCTCATTACAGTAGTCTCTTTTTGTTTCAAACCAGGATACATTTGTTTTGCGCTTTATCATACTAACTTTTAATATCTGTGCCGTTTCATGGTCTGACAAACCGAGGTGTAGTACTTCTGTGTTCACATTTCTTTTTATATTTGTTGCTATTTGGTCTATGCATGCATTTTTCCTAGTAGGTGTTTTTATTAAGCATTCAATATTAAAGTTCTGTAGTAAAGTAATTAGTTCATCTGAAAACTTAGTCTTTTTAAGAATATCAATATTCCAATCTCCACATAATATTATTTTTTTATTTTTAAGTCCAATCCTTTGTAATATATCCTGAAGGTTTCTTATAAAAATATTTATGTTTTGACTAGGGATTCTATATATACAAATTATCACTGTATTTAAGTGCTTTAATTCTATACCACAACATTCAAAAAATAAATTGCAACCATAATCCCTTATAAAGTCTAGATTGGTGCATGGAATGTCGTGCTTAACCAAAATACATGTTCCACCTCTTCTTTGTTTACGAGAAAATGATGATATTAACTTATATCCTGGTAATTTAAGTAACTGTTCATTTCCCTTTTTAATAAACGTTTCACATAAACATATGATGTCAATGTTGTGTGATTTATCTAGTTGTGATATTGCCAAATACAGTTCTTCTGACTTATTAATAGCTCCAGCTATATTTTGATGTAAAATTGTCAAAAATTGTGTTTTAGATACGAAAAAATTTTGAATTACTATTTGGTATGTCCTCATTTAACTGGTTCGGTTTTAGAGTATGTAAAACATTTTTTGACCTCTTAAAATAATAGGGAATAGTGCCTTTTTTTACTGGATAGGAATTGTTTTGATTATTTTGGAATATATTGCATTTTTTTGAAGAAGCAAGCCTTTTTTTAATATTTTTGGGATTTAAAAATGTATTTGCATATTCTAAGCTGTCAATTTCTATATTTAATCTATTTGTTAAATTTTCAATATAATTAAGTCTGGAATTATAAAATGTATAATCTTCATCAATATCAATATATGTACAATTTGTATGTCCTCTTAAAAAAAGTTTCATTTTTGTATTAAGAAATTTCTCATTCAAGTAACGGTTATATTTTACATTTAATATAAATATTTTATTATTTTTTAATTTTCCCAATAATTCTAGTAAATTTGATATTAGAGTATATGGATTTTTGTCATTGGAACCTAAGCCCAATATTAATATGTCTTCATTATTTATAGATTGTATCAAACTTTCACAGCTGTTTAATATTTCACTTGAAGAAGCATGCGGTTTTGTCAAGCCAAATATTTCATAACAGTCGTTCCACTTATTTTTCCGTTTTTCCAGCATACTTATAGACAAATTTCTAACGCGTTCATCACCCATAATTATAATTTTATGTTTTATTACCTTTGTGCTGACATCTGTTATGGTTTGTTGACAATTGGTAATTTTATTTTTGTCGGTACCGTCACATTCTTTATTTAATATTAGTGGCTTAGTTATGTTATAGTTTAAAGTATTTTTATCCAAACCCATATCAGTAGTAACACTATGAGAATTGTGTTTTTGTTGTAAGTTAGTTAATGTTTTCTGTTTGATTTTAGGATAAGTGTTGTGAATAAATATATTTTCATTGTAGTATTTTAAAGGTGAGTGCCGTGGTGTTTTAAAACTTATATTCATTATAGTCTGTTTTATAGGCGTTTTATTCGAGATACCTGTTAATGTTTTATCCGATTTAGTATTTAAAATTAGACTTATCAAATTCTGTACTTTTTTCTCACTTTTGTGTAATGTTTGTCTAAGATTATAACATTGTTTTGTTAGGTTATAGATAGATTCTTGTGCGGATATTAATTCGGTTTGTAATTTGCTTATTTCTTGATTCTCATTGAACACTATTGAAGTATTTGGAGTGGATATAATATGTTGACTTGTCTTTGTAGATAAATCCGTGTAACTTGAACTGGATAAACTTAAAAAAGAATCATTTAATATTTCTTGTAGATTTGATTCAGACCTTTGTTTAGGGAGTGTTTTCTTTCTGATAGTTATATTATCCATTTATAAGTTCAAATAAAGCTGTACAATGTATATTCAAACCGTTAATGTGTGACTAAATATTTTAATTGTTGGTCAGCTGTTCTTTGTTTAATGACACTTAATGTCAATTTTATACGTTAATATCTGTAATAATTGTGTTTTACTTACGTTTTATTTTACTTACGTTTTGTTTCCGATACTTTACTTACTACTTTTAGGTTTAAATATAATTACTGTCTCCCAACTTTCTTTGTTCCAAATTTGACGTAACGGTCGTTGTATGTGATGGTTTTTTGGATTCCGTATTTCCACGTAAATCGCAGGTTGTTGACGAAGATAACATTAATCGCACTTATTTACTGATTACTTGTTAATTTGAACACACTTTTTTATTAACTTTTGTACTTTTAATAATTTTAAATTGTAAAAAACTCGAGAGCTGATGTTACGTATGGCACTAGCGCCACCTATCCTCCATTTTTGTTTTTATCCATTTTTGTCTTATGGTAACACTTCTTTTGCTGTGGCAACACTTGTTTTACTATGGCAACACTTGTTTTACTGTGGCCACACTTGTTTTGATATGGCAACGTTTGTTTTGCTGTTTCGTATGTTGGTACTGTAGATTCCACTCTATAGTCTATACACAATTTGTTTATAATGACACTTGTCACTTGACAGAATTTGAGGTTAGAATGTTTACAATTGCGGATGATTTATTCTCGCAATATAATATTTTTTTCTTTAACTTTTCACTGATCACGTATTTTGATCGATGATATAGTCAATTGTATGTAAGACACACTTTATTGGCACTTTTTGCACTGTTTATTTATAATTTATCGCGGAGCTCTGTGACGTACGTGTAAACAGATCGACAACCAGCACATATAAATAATATGTAGTAAATAATAATGTCAAATCTTTTTTATGGTACGGGAGCTATTAACGTTTTAAAAAAAGTCATTTTAGTATAGTTGGGTTTTTGATATAGGTACTGTTTCTCTTGCTATTTCGGTTAGAGTCCGCGCTGTCTGGCTGGCGGTAGTGGTTGCGTTTATTAGTGCGCACAGGAAAATATCAGTAATTTAAAGTCATTTATTAACGCGTAATTTTTAATCTTTTGCCTTTAGATAGATCCATCAGACATAAATTTGTTATTGCAAGACGTTTTTTTCGTTGTTAAATAGGTGCCATACGCAATTTTTTATTTCAAAATCATTAAAATGTCATCGAAAGAAGTGCAATTACATCAATGAAAATTAAGCTCTCCGTGCGATTATAGCTTTTTTGAAAATTAAGCCTCCGTGCGATTAGAGCTTTTTGTGAAAATTAAGCTCTCCATGCGATTAGAGCTTTTTGTGAAAATTAAGCTCTCCGTACGATTAGAGATTTTGTGAAAATTAAACTCTCTTTGCGATTAGAGCTTTTTGTGAAAATTAAGCTCTCCGTGCGATTAAGAGCTTTTTTGTGAAAATTTAGCTTTCCGTGCGAATAGAGCTTTTTGTGAAAATTAAGCTCTCCATGCGATTAGAGCTTTTTGTGAAAATTAAGCTCTCCGTGCGATTAGAGCTTTTTTGTGAAAATTAAGCTTTCCGTGCGATAAGAGCTTTTTGTGAAAATTAAGCTCTCCGTGCGATAAGTTTTTTGTGAAAATTAAGCTCTCCGTGTGATTAGAGCTTCTTGTGAAAATTAAGTTCTCTGTGTGATTAGAGCTTCTTGTGAAAATTAAGCTCTCCGTGCGATTAGAGCTTTTTGTGAAAATTAAGCTCTCCATGCGATTAGAGCTTTTTTTGAAAATTAAGCTCTCCGTGCGATTGGAGCTTTTTATGAAAATTAAGCTTTCCATGCGATTAGTTTTTTGTGAAAATTAAGCTCTCCGTGCTATGAGAGCTTTTTTTGAAAATTAAGCTCTCCGTGCGATGAGTTTTTTGTGAAAATTAAGCTCTCCGTGCGATTAGAGCTTTTTGTGAAAATTAAGCTCTCCATGCGATTAGAGCTTTTTGTGAAAATTAAGCTCTCCGTGCGATTAGAGCTTTTTGTGAAAATTAACCTTTCCGTGCGATTAGAGCTTAATGAGAAAAATTAAGCTCTCCATGCGATGAGAGTTTTTTGTGAAAATAAAACTCCGTGCGATTAGAGTTTTTTTGTGAAAATTAAGCTTTCCGTGCGAATAGAGCTTTTTGTGAAAATTAAGCTCTCCATGGGATTAGAGCTCTTTGTGAAAGTTAAGCTCTCCGTGCGATTAGGGCTTTTTGTGAAAATTAAGCTTTCCGTGCGATATGAGCTTTTTGTGAAAATTAAGCTCTCCGTGCGATTAGAGCTTTTTATGAAAATTAAGCTTTTCGTGCGATTAGTTTTTTGTGAAAATTAAGCTCTCCGTGTGATTAGAGCTTCTTGTGAAAATTAAGCTCTCTGTGTGATTAGAGCTTCTTGTGAAAATTAAGCTTTCCGTGTGATTAGAGCTTTTTGTGAAAATTAAGCTCTCCATGCGATTAGAGCTTTTTTGTGAAAATTAAGCTTTCCGTGCGAATAGAGCTTTTTGTGAATATAAAGCTTTCCGTGCGATTAGAGCTTTTTATGAAAATTAAGCTCTCCATGCGATTAGAGCTTTTTTGTGAAAATTAAGCTCTCCGTGCGATTAGAGCTTTTTGTGAAAATTAAGCTTTCCGTGCGATTATTGCTTTTTGCGAAAATTAAGCTCTCCGTGCGATTAGAGCTTTTTTGAAAATTAAGCTTTCCGTGCGATTAAAGCTTTTTGTGAAAATTAAGCTCTCCGTGCGATGAGAGTTTTTTGTGAAAATTAAGCTCTCCGTGCGATTAGAGCTTTTTTGTGAAAATTCAGCTTTCCGTGCGATAGAGCCTTTAATGAAAATTTAGCTCTCCATGCGATTTTATGCGGTTATCAATTCGGCCGGTATATTTTTTTTTATGTATGTACACCGATTACTCCGAGGTTTCTGAACCGATTTACGTGATTCTTTTTCTGTTCGATGCGGGATGGTGTCGAATTGGTCACATAATTTTTTTTTTTCGGATAGGCCCAGTAGTTTTTATTTTATGAGCATTTTTGTCTGTACTCGATGACTAAGTTGATATGTAGCAAGTAACTTTGATTCACTTCCCGGTAACCGATTGAGCTGAAATTTTGAATACGTATGTAAATTTGATAGCGATGAAACATTATCATGACATGAAGCTGATTTGATGATGGAATCGGAAGGTAGCCATAGGAAGTAGGAACTCAGTAATATATTGACTCAACTTTATCGAGTTTGGGCTCGTTTGATTCGTGTTGAAAAATACACTAAAAAGTATTAAATAAAAATAACTCCGTTAAAAACAACCGACTTCAAAAACGGAAAAGTAAGAAATAAAAAAGATTTGATATTATTAACTACTACATAATATTATTGTACATATTTCGCAATAAAAAGTGGCCTATGTCCTTTCTCGGGTATCAAAATATCTCTATACCAAATTTCATGCAAATTGGTTCAGTAGTTAAGGTGTGATTGAGTAACAGACAGACAGACAGAGTTTCTTTCACATTTATAATATTAGTATGGATTTTAATCGCTACATTATATAATTTACCATTCCAACTGGCTTTGGTAAATATACTCACACAGTTCCATATTAGATTCCCATGATTACCATATATATAATATAGATACAAACACCGTGCTTTACATCAATCCTGTGGCCGTCTCTCAACGTCTTTCAAAGTGAATGTGTGAGCCAAGACGCTGTAGGCAAGGCTCTGTTACTGCTAGGCTTATGTCAGCTTTAAGCGGTGCAGTTTGGGCCTTACGCATGTCTGTAATTTAGCTACTCCCTACTAATATTATAAATGCGAAAGTTTGTGAGGATGGATGTGTATGTGTTGTTACTCTTTCACGCAAATACTACTGAACCGATTATAATTAAATTATTTTTTACGTCGGTAATATTCAATTATTTTATAATATTATTTAGGGCCGATTTTTCAATCTATACTAATATAATAAAGCTGAAGAGTTTGTTTGTTTGACTGACTTTGACTTATCCGTCCAATAAATTATTACACGATAATATTAAAATGTCAACTGTCACGTTAAAAACGTAAACTGTCAAATACGGACAATTAGAATACGTTTTTAAAATGGTAGTTTTACACATTATTCGACGAATAAGCTTTATCCAAGCATTGAAAAATCGGCCCTTATATGTATATTCAATTATTTACGGTTTTATCGAGGAATAAAATAACGTTATCAAATGAAGCTTTTGTTGTTATTTATTAACTTAAAAAAAAACAATTTACTAAAAGTTTGCACACGCAACTCGCAAGCAAAGATGTAGATAATATGATAATTTCATTTTTTTACTATCTATTAAGCCTACCAGGTCTAAAAATAAAGTTATATAAACAATATATTTCAACTTTGTTGAGGTGATAGTAATATTGGATTTAAAGTAATTTAGAATCAATTAAAACTAATCAGAAAACAAGGATATGAAATCTAATTGCAAGCGCAAGATATTTGTTTATTTAATTCGATCGAATTATGTACTTATTTGAACATAACGGCTATTAAGAAATAAAAAATGATATTTATTTAAAGTATTTGTTTTCCTATTATAATCTCATCAAAAGCATTGCAGCCTTTTTGAAATTAATTGAAATAACACACAACGATAAAATATTATATCCTAAGAATAATATTGGCTCTATATTTAAAACAACCTACTCATAATATTAAAAATTAAAAAGATTACCATAATACATGTCCGACAAGAATCAGCCATACAACAAATTAACTTACAAACAAATGAAGTTGACACGACGCCCTGTCATCGTACATTACAAGTGCACATTTATTATTTAGGCTCAGCCAATAATAAGACACCCTCACCCTTTCTACTCATCGGCCAAAATATACACACCCAAACAGAAACGTATCAACCTTAACACAAAGGAATGGAGTTGCAAATCGCGTAGCAAGTACAAAAAGTGTCACTGTAACTTGGTATGTTTATCAGTGAGGTACAGAGCACACCCTATAGGAAACAATTCAACCGTATCACAAGTGTATAGAGTTCTAAACCGTGTGGCAAATGAAAAAAAGTGTCACTTTAACTGTATGTTTATCAGCGAGCTACAAAAGTGCGATTTCGCATCGCCCGGTGGGAGCCGCCACAGCTGGCGTTGAAATAAGTTGATTTATTGTTATATTTGAACTGCCCTCGTGAAATATGGATATTGAATTGTGCTTTTTAATGGGTCAGGCTGTTGATGAATTAGGTGAACTTGTGTTGGGAGACCTGTCGTTTGTTATTATAGTGACATTTATCTAGTGTTTGATTTTATGTTCATCTTACTAAAAAATTTAGCATTTATATTTGAGGATTATATAGGCAGATAACCTGTGATCATAGTCAGCATAAATTGTTCTAAAAACCGCGCTTTAAAAGTTAAATACGATAGTCTAGTGGTCAAAACTAAAGTCTTAAAATTACCTAATTTTCCATGCTAATTTCAGCCAAACCAATAAAAAAGACGTGTGGCACTCGGGGACTGCCGCGGTAAAGCTATTGCATGGCATGCCTTCAAACCACACCTCCGTGTCCGTCGGAGTGGGGAGCGTGAGGTTTTTTCGTTACGGAATTTCTCGATTCGGTACCCGCGCTCAAGGCCCACGATAGAAGCTATGCAATTGCTTAAAAATCCTTTTAGCAAACTACGTACATTTCATCACTAAGTACATTAAAATTTAAGGGTGATTAAAGGCTAGAAGATTGCTAAAAAGTATCACGTAATTACGATAAATACTAAAAGGTCCCAAACAAGCATAGTTAAAGACCCTTTCAAGAGACCAGTACTTTAGCGATAGACCCTAGTATTCATGTTGAAGACCCGATTCGTATTAAATGGGCTGAAATAAACGAATATACCTACTATTTGTTGCTAATGGCTCTGGTGATAGAATTCGGTTCCATTATCGAGTAATGTTCAATTTAATATACGGCATAATATTATGCTATGAGAGATTTTAATCGCTATTCGATTGTCATCGTTGTCAGGAGGGGTGTCTCAATTTTAAAATGTTCATCTAAATATATGATCTATTGCATTGGATGGGTGTTTTCTAATAAAAGTTTTGAATATATTGGAACATTTAATTGTGATATCTCAGCTACTGTAGCTAATAAATTCCTGATTTGGAGTTAGTATATAATATTATAGTACCTACGTATTTTCTAAATATCTAAAATTAAGAGTCACTTTCCAAAGTATACTTGCCAAAGTTCCATATATTTTATTCTGTAATAGAGTGACTTTTCAAATATCATTCCTTAATTACTATCAATGCTATCAATAAACATTAACAGAACAACAATAATTCCCTTCGCTGTACTTTTAGCTATAAAAGTTCCGTTTCCAAAGTCTAATTTATTTTAATGATCCCAAATTTCTCTGTAACGCGAGACTGGCGTAGGTTTTCGTCCAAATTAGTTTTTAACTTTGTAAAAATTACACTCATTTGTAAAGTGTTGCGGATAATAATTTCAGCGCCGTTCTTGTCTATTTTTGTAAGCTGAAGACGTTTTGAAGGATTAAATCGCATTTTATTTGTACTAGCTTTTGCCCGCGGCTTCGCTCGTGAATACTTCATAATACTACGACATGCAAAATGGCTCGCTGTAAAATTTAAGTTCAAATATGTGCCACCAACATAGCGTACCTATATGCTAATATAAAAAGGTTGTAATTTCTATTATAACCAATTCTTTCAAATTAACTCAGTAGTTTAGGCATAACAATGTAGCATACATACAGATTGGTAAACAGTGACTCTCCTATTGTACCTATATAGAACTTGAGTCATTTTCATCACAGTATGAGATATGGTATGCCAAATAAAAAAAATCAACTTGCTCATAATTATCTACTATAATTTGTTTTGCTGCAATTAAGTATTTCTAAATTTTCAAATAAACTGAATTTTAAATCCAATTAATTACTCACCTAAGTTTCGTTTCATTAAAGATAACTCGAACTAAATTACTTGATTGAACGAATCAAATAAATTTTTAAACAAAAACAAATTTAAAACAT